>CM018695.1:30113228-30255473 GCA_009363875.1 Mikania micrantha
TTTGATGGGCTGACATGATAGATGGTGTGTGTTTAGTGTTGGAGGTCACGGGTTCGAACCCGGCCCCACTGTTTTTTAGGATTTTAAGGTTATTTTTAGTATTTTGCCCATATCTTTTTCGTTATAACTCCGATTCGATTCGTTCCAGTTTGCGTTTGAACCATATTTGAATCCGAACAACATGAAACGATAAAATTTATATTTTTAACGCCGAAAATGTAATCGCGTATAGTTAACGTTTGTTTAAATAAAATCATAAACGGCTATGTGATTTTATTTAAACGGATTTAAAGACCATCGCGTACTTATGTTATGCACATTTTTAATCATCTAACATACGTGTGTTGACACGTATATGATTACAAACACAAAACGACATTCTTAATAACGCAAAGTTATTTATTTAAACATAGATTCTTCGTAGAGGATTTCTACACGAGTTCACGTGTGTTTGATCATTCTGCAACAATCAAAGGTGCGTACACGGCCCCTTTCTTATTTTAAACTGTTTTGGGGGAGAAAACGTGCAACAAACACTTTAGATACATATCACTTGCATGAGTTAGCTGGTTATATTATGTGACACATAGCATTTAAAAGTCCTTACACTTCGAACCGTTTAGTTTGCCGTAGCGCAAAGCGTGGTAGTTGGAAAATAGATCTATTAGGTTTGACAAACGTCACTTGGTAGATGGGATCTACGCAGGTGTTTGACTCACCAAACACTCAATTACTATTGTTTGTGCTAGACAATAGTGGCAAGGCAAAACATGCGATAGCATGCACTAGTCACTTCGGTGTCGACCACTAATGTAAATAGTATAAATGACTAGCTATCATGACTATGCAACGTGTGATTATGTTATCTGCAAACTTATATTCAAACTGTTGTTTCAAACAATTGTGAATGCCAAAACCTGTGGTAATGCACCACCTTTGTGTTGACTTGATTTACATGTTTTTCTCAGGACGCTAAGGTGCACAAGAAAGCATGCATGGACTAGGAGATTGAGTCGCATGCATGTCTTTACATTATAATTATTTGGTTTTGAACATTTGCAAACTTTGCATTGTATTTACATATTACAATTATTATTGTTTTAAAACGCTTCCGCAAACTTTGAAAATTTTGATGTTACAGTTTTAGACCAAAATATGTTTTGAAATTCATATAGAGGTCTTCGTTATGTCTAATGATCTGAGATCCTGGTTTGTCACGTTCCCAAACGGTATGATTCCGTTAGTTGAAAATTGGGGGTGTGACAGATTGGTATCAGAGCATTGGTTATAGCGAACTAGGTTTGCATTTGTAGACTTAGACTATAACTGTTAGACATTAGACATGCATGTTTACACATATCACTTAGAAATTACATATGGCATTATGTGATAGACTTGCTTACACATTCCATGGCACTGCACTTACATACGGTATTATGTAACAGGCATGGCATCTTCATCATACATATACATTGATGATTCGGAGGATGAGGAGCCAGTAGTTCCAGCACCACCATCATCACCAGCACCACCTATCCCATCTCCTCCACCATCTGAGAGAGATGACTCAGACCCTGAGGAGGATCCGGAGGAGGACCCGGAGGAGGATCCGGAGGAGGATCAGGAGGAGGAGCCAGCAGAGGGTACTCAGGAGATTCCTGCTGAGGGACCTTCTACTCATCCGCCACCTACACTGGATGTTCCTGAGCCTAAGAGGCAACGGACTGATTCTGAGGAGATCGCCAAACTACGTGAGGATTTGTACTGGGCAAATGATAGGATTGAGTACAATGTTCGGGAACTCTGGGATGCAAACGAAAGACAAGATAACATTGCTCATCTGGTTAATGCGATGCGAGATGAGATCATCCATTTGACTGATCGTCTCGAAGCTTCTGAGAACCGAGCTGAGATTTTGGAAGGCAGACTTGAAGCCTTGGAAGACTTGGTGGTCTCGGAGAATGAAGATGAGGATGAAGAGGATGAAGAGGAGGAAGGGGAGGAACCAGCACCAGCTGTTGATTCTGATCCTGAATCCACTATTGAGGATGACTGATTTTCTTTATTCTGTTTAAACTTATTAGGGGCGGGTTGTGTCCCTAGACTAGATGTTTGAAAACTTATGTTTTGATTTTGAAAGTATTGTACTTAAATCAGATTATTATCTATTGAAAGCTATTATTTACTAACAACAGTTGCATTGATTTCTACATTACATGGTTGTTTATTGTATTGTTTACACATGTCACATTGGACTTTGATAACACTCTAACGTTTCTTTTAATTAGGAAGATAATGGCCGAGGGGAACGTACAGATGACAGTTGCTGAGCTCAATGAGCTGATTAATAACAGGGTCGCGGAGGCAATCGTGAACTACGTTCAGACACACACTACAGGGCCACAGGGTCCAGCAGGGGGATTGGTGAATCCACCGGTGTGCACATTCAAGATGTTCTTGGACAGTAAACCACATAACTTCAAAGGATCGGAGGGGGCCATTGGACTCCTTCGATGGATTGAGAAGGCTGAATCAGTGTTTGAAATGTGCAACTGCCCTAAGGAGAATAAGGTAAAGTATGCCACTGGAACGTTGGAGGGTCCAGCATTGACTTGGTGGAACTCGAATGTCCAAACTTTGGGATTGGGTGAGGCTAATGCCTTGACTTGGAATGGTTTCAAGACTTTATTGCAGGAAGAGTACTGCCCTCGCAGTGAGATGCAGAAACTGGAGGAGGAGTATTGGCATCTTAAGATGGAAGGGTCAAATATTGAGGAATACATGACCCGGTCACATGAACTGGCCAGACTTCTACCTCACATGGCTACTCCAGCCAGTAAGTGGATAGAGAGGTACATCGGGGGATTGGTGCCTCAGATCCAGGGTATGGTTACTTCTGCAAATCCCACAACAATTCAACAAGCTGTTCGTTTAGCGCACCAATTAACTGATCAGGCGGTGTTGCAAGGAACTCTGCCAAAACGAACATCAGCTACTAAGGTGGGAGACCACAAGAGGAAGTGGGAAGGTAACAACTCCAAGAGTTACAACCAACAGTCGTATCAGCAGAACCGGAAGCAAGATTCAAACAAGTCTTACCACAATTCGAACAGTGGTCAGCAGTCGTCATCAGGGGGTTATATTGGTAAACACCCAAAATGTAACAGGTGTGGATTTCATCATCCTGGTAATCAGTGTGATAGAGTTAAGTGCCAACGGTGTGGTAAAGTTGGACATGCAGCTAAGGATTGCCGTGGGGAGCTGCAAAACAATTTCAACAATCAGAATAACAATCAGAACAACGCACAGAAGGGTTGTTTTGAGTGTTGAAAGATGGGGCACTTTAAAAAGGATTGCCCACAACTCAAGAAAGGCGGCGATAACAATGCAAATGGCAACGGCAACGGCAACGGAAACGGTAACGGCAATGGCACCAACAACAACAACAATAACAATAACAATGGTGCTAGGGGCAGGGCGTTTGTGATTGGAGGACGTCAAGCACGGGAGGATCCCAACATTGTTACGGGTACGTTCCTCTTAAATAATCACTATGCCTCTATGTTATTTGACACTGGTGCCGATCGGAGTTTTGTATCTAGTTCACTTGCTAAGTTGCTAAATGTTAGTCCCACTGCCTTAGACAGTCCATACACTGTAGAATTAGCTGATGGCAAGTTAATAGTAGTTGAACAAATCCTTAAGGGATGTATGCTTGATTTGATGGGTCAAACATTAGAAATTGACCTTATGCCTATTGCTCTAGGCAGTTTTGATGTAGTCATTGGCATGGACTAGTTGTCCAAAAACCAGGCTGAAATAGTGTGCCATGAAAAGATCGTTCGTATACCTCTTCCGCATGGAGAGACATTGTATGTACAAGGTGAGAAGAGCAGTACGCCACTGCGTCTCATATCTTGTATGAAAGCACATAAATGTCTGCGTAAAGGTCATACGGCAGTTATAGCACTGATAACTGAAAAGCCGGTAGCTGAGAAGGAGATTGAGGACATTCCAGTAGTATGTGAATTTCCGGAAGTATTTCCAGAAGACTTACCGGGATTACCGCCTATCAGACAGGTGGAATTCCGAATCGACCATACACCAGACGCAGCACCGATAGCTAGGGCGCCTTATCGACTTGCACCGTCGGAAATGCAAGAATTATCTACACAATTGTAAGAGTTGTTGGATAAGGGTTTCATACGACCTAGTTTCTCACCGTGGGGAGCTCCAGTCTTATTTGTTAAGAAGAAGGATGGGACTTTCCGTATGTGTATCGATTACCGGGAACTTAACAAGGTTACCATCAAGAACCGGTATCCGCTACCTAGAATTGACGATCTGTTCGATCAGTTGCAAGGTTCGAGTTACTACTCGAAGATTGATCTCAGATCGGGTTACCATCAACTCAGAGTTCAGGAGGAGGATATTCCTAAGACAGCATTCAGAACGCGCTATGGCCATTATGAGTTATTGGTCATGCCATTTGGGCTGACAAACGCTCCAGCTGTATTCATGGATCTCATGAATCGTGTTTGCAAACCTTATCTCGATAAGTTTGTCATTGTTTTCATTGATGACATTCTCATCTATTCTCAGACCGAGGAGGAGCATGCTGAACATCTTCGATTGCTGTTGGAATTACTGAAACAGGAACAATTGTACGCTAAGTTCTCGAAATGTGATTTCTGGATGTGAGAAGTACAATTCTTGGGTCATATAGTCAATGAAAAGGGCATACACGTTGATCCAGCAAAGATTTAAGCGATTAAGAATTGGGAAGCACCAAAAACTCCTACCGAGGTACGACAATTCCTTGGTTTGGCGGGTTATTACAGACGATTCATTGAGGGATTCTCAAAGATCGCTAAACCACTTACAGATCTTACGCACAAGGGAACGAAGTATAACTGGACGGATAAACAAGAAGCTGCGTTCCAGTTATTGAAACAGATACTCTGCAGTGCACCGATTCTGTCCTTACCGGAAGGGACGAAAGACTTTGTGGTGTATTGTGATGCATCTGCACAGGGTTTGGGATGTGTGTTGATGCAACGTGATAAAGTGATTGCTTATGCTTCAAGGCAGTTACGACCACATGAAAAGAATTACACTACTCACGACTTGGAATTAGGAGCAGTGGTTTTCGCTTTGAAGATTTGGAGGCATTACCTATATGGAACTAAGTGTACCATTTACACTGATCATAAGAGTTTGCAACATATCTTTGATCAGAAGGAGCTTAATATGAGACAGCGACAATGGGTTGAATTGTTGAACGACTACGAATGCGCGATTAAGTATCACCCGGGAAAAGCTAATGTGGTAGCTGATGCTTTAAGCAGGAAAGACACTTCAACAAGACGGGTTCGCGCACTTATGATGACAATACATACTGACTTACCTGACAAGGTACGCAGTGCTCAGCTGGGAGCCTTAGAAAAGGATAATTTGGTACATGAATACTTACGGGGGATGGAAACCCATTTGGATGTTAAAACTGATGGAATTCGTTATTTCATTAATCGACTGTGGATACCTTTGTACAGAGGTTTAAGGGAACTCGTGATGGATGAAGCACACAAGTCCAGATATTCAGTCCATCCGGGATCAGACAAGATGTATCATGACTTGAAGGCACTGTATTGGTGGCCTCACATGAAAGCTGACATTGCTAAGTATGTTAGCAAATGTTTGACTTATTCGAAAGTCAAGGTTGAATACCAGAAACCCTCTGGTTTACTACAACAACCAGAGATACCGATGTGGAAATGGGAACAGATTTCGATGGACTTCATTACTAAGTTACCCCGTACACCGAGTGGTTGTGATACAATATGGGTAATTGTCGATCGATTAACGAAATCTGCACATTTCTTAGCAATCAAGGAAACCGACAAGATGGAGAAACTGACTCGCATTTACATTAAGGAAGTGGTAGCACGGCATGGTGTGCCAATCTCTATCATATCAGATCGGGATGCTCCATTTACTTCCAACTTTTGGAAATCACTCCATAAGTCGTTGGGAACTCGTTTGGATATGAGTACCGCATATCACCCACAGACCGACGGTCAGAGTGAACGTAGGATTCTAACGCTCGAGGATATGTTACGAGCTTGTGTAATTGACTTTGGTGATAGCTGGGAAAATCACTTACCGTTAGTGGAATTCTCTTACAACAATAGTTATCATACAAGTATTCAAGCAGCACCGTTTGAAGCTTTGTATGGTCGCAAATGTCGTTCACCAGTTTGTTGAACTGAAATTGGTGACAGTCAGATTACAGGTCCTGAACTAGTGCATGAAACGAAAAAGAAGATAGTTCAAATCCAGAACCGTATGGCAGCGGCCCGGGATCGACAGAAGAGTTATGCAGACAAACGTCGTAAACCATTGGAATTCCAAGTAGGAGACCGAGTTCTTCTAAAGGTATCACCTTGGAAAGGTGTGATACGATTCAACAAGCGCGGAAAGCTTAGTCCACGTTACGTAGGACCTTTTGAGATTCTGAAAAGGATTGGTCCGGTTGCGTATCAACTAAAATTACCGGATGAACTCAGTGGAGTTCATGATGTCTTTCACGTATCGAATTTAAAGAAATGTCTTTCTGATGAGACATTGATTGTACCATTGGAAGAAATACAAGTGGATGAACAGTTACGATTCATTGAAGAACCAGCAGAAATCATGGACCGAGAGGTCAAACAACTTAAGCAAAGAAAGATTCCGATAGTCAAAGTTCGGTGGAATTCAAGACGTGGTCCTGAATTCACATGGGAACGGGAAGACCAAATGATGAAGAAGTATCCTCATCTGTTCAAAACAACAACTACCAACAATGAGAGCGCATGTTAAATTTCGAGACGAAATTTCCTTCAACAAGGGGATGACGTGATGCTTCACACATCAACACTACAAATTTCAAACTGTAAGCACAAACACTTTATTCAATTGGTTTTGTTATAAACATTTGTGCTACAGTACATTTTATACATTTTATGCGCTACATCTCATATGTTACATGTTATGGTAGTACATGCATGATTAGTTACACACATTTTGCTATGTGCGGGGTGCATAGTACAAACAGTTACAGACACTCACTATGTGTGAGGTTACACAGCACAGTATGATCAATCACAAACAGTCACAGTTAGGTGAACTAACTAGTGTACACACAAACAGTCACATTGAACGATCACACTTAGTTGTGATGTTGCAAGCATTAGATTTTGTGTGTGAGTACACACAAGCACACGGAATGATCAAACCACACTAACACGTACAATTTAAACTCGTAAGTAGTTTCCTAACTACTCCTAACATTTACTAATTTTCGGGACGAAAATTCCTTCAACAAGGGGATGATGTGACAATCCGACTTTTCGAATTAACCTCGTTAACTGAAAATAAAGAAATCACAAATATGAGGCCCAAGGTAGGCCCAATTGTATTTATGAGGCCCAAAAGGATTAATCTAGTTCAACAATGTTCTAAGTAGCCAATTAGTGACAATCAGGCATTTCCGATTAATTCCGTTAACTCTAGGATTAATCGAAAAGATATGTTATTGATCAAGAATAATCTATAAGGGTTAAGAATTATCAAAAATCAAGTTCTAAGTGTTTTAATTTCAAGGATTAGTCTACAAATTGTGATAATAGTTGATTTTGACTCCTAAAAGTCAAAATTCGTTTATAACAACATTAGGAAATTCGAAATTTGGGTCATTACACTGAAATTGATTGAATTAACCTTTCAATCAACACATATTAATGATCTTTAACAGTGATCATACGTTATTGAGTGGTTTAATGATCGAATTTAATCATATGGCATCCAAGGGTCGTAACCGTCGAAGGGTGGACAAAAGTCGTTCGAATTGTGTTATAATCGATCACAATTGAACCAAACTTGCATAAACACACACTATTCGGCATCTTTAGAGTCTGCAACAGCCAACAATTCGAAGTGGAAATTACGGGAAGAAGGATTCGATCTAGAACCAAGCCGAAACTCAAGTCCATAGTCGATCTCTTTGAATTGAACACTAAAGCAGGTAATAATCGACACCCACACTACCTAAAAGTCCCGATTTAACAAACCCATATGTCAATTTCTGGTAACAACATCGATTAGATGAAGTTTGAATTATTAGGGCTCACATCAAGAACGGATTTGGGGTTCTTTATTATGGGGAGTTCAAAAATGAAATTAAACATCACCATTAGTTTCAGAAGCCTCTGATTAAACTAAAACAAGTGTCAATTTTATGAATCATTAACGAAATTATAGTGTTTGAATCCTAGGGCTTGTTCTTTGAACCGAATTGGGGATTTCGAACAAACTGAGTTGAAAAAACAAATTAAATAGAATAGGTAGCTTCAGAGGATCCCGATTAAGGTTAATGCTATGTTAATTTCATCATGGAACTACGAATTATAAGATTTCAATTCTAGGGTTCTTGTTGTAAAACCGATTTGGGGATTTCGAGTTGATAGAACTTGATAGTCGAATTAAACCTTGCAGATAGTTTCGAAAACTCTTTCTTAATGAGAACCTTATGAAATTTCTGTATAAAACAAATGGATTTAGGAAGAATCGATCGGGGGGTTTGGGAACTCGAGTTCGAACATGTTCATACCCGATTAATTGGGTTACAGTGAATAATTGTTTGAATTAAAATCATCCACAGGGTCGGTTGGATCCCAGGAACATAACCCCTATGGTTTTGAGTTCGATCGGGTTCGAACTGAGGTCCAATTGGATGCTAGTTGGTTCGGTCAAAGGGAATTATAGGGAACCGGTTGGGTTGGGCTTAAAAGAATTAAGCGGGCCATCTGTTTGCAATTTTTTGATGGGCTGACATGGTAGATGGTGTGTGTTTAGTGTTGGAGGTCACGGGTTCGAACCCGGCCCCAACTGTTTTTAGGATTTTAAGGTTATTTTTAGTATTTTGCCCATATCTTTTTCGTTATAACTCCGATTCGATTCGTTCCAGTTGCGTTGGAACCAGATTTGAATCCCGAACAACATGAAACGATAAAATTTATATTTTAACCCGAAAATGTAATCGCGTATAGTTACGTTTGTTTAAATAAAATCATAAACGGCTATGTGATTTTATTTAAACGGATTTAAAGACACGCGTACTTATGTATGCACATTTTTAATCATCTAACATACGTGTGTTGACACGTATATGATTACAAACACAAAACAACATTCTTAATAACGCAAAGTTATTATTTAAACACAGATTCTTCGTTGAGGATTTCTACGCGAGTTCACGTGTGTTTGATCATTCTGCAACAATCAAAGGTGCGTACACGGCCCCTTTCTTATTTTAAACTGTTTTGGGGGAGAAAACATGTGCAACAAACACTTTAGATACATATCACTTGCATGAGTTAGCTGTTTACATTATGTGACAACATAGCATTTAAAAGTCCTTACACTTCGAACCGTTTAGTTTGCCGTAGCGCAAAGCGTGGTAGTTGGAAATAGATCTATTAGGTTTGACAAACCTCACTTGGTAGATGGGATCTACGTAGGTGTTTGACTGACCAAACACTCATTACTATTGTTTGTGCTAGACAATAGTGGCAAGGCAAAACATGCGATAGCATGCACTAGTTAGCTTCGGTGTCGACCACTTATGTAAATAGTATAAATGACTAGCTATCATGACTATGCAACGTGTGATTATGTTATCTGCAAACTTATATTCAAACTGTTGTTTCAAACAATTGTGAATGCCAAAACCTGTGTAATGCACCAACCTTTGTGTTGACTTGATTTACATGTTTTCTCAGGACGCTAAGGTGCACAAGAAAGCAGGCATGGACTAGGAGATTGAGTCGCATGCATGTCTTTACATTATAATTATTTGGTTTTGAACATTTGCAAACTTTGCATTGTAATTTACATATTACAATTATTATTGTCTTAAAACGCTTCGGCAAACTTTGAAAATTCTGATGTTACATTTTTAGACCAAAATATGTTTTGAAATTCATATAGAGGTCTTCGTTATGTCTAATGATCTGAGATCCTGGTTTGTCACGTTCCCAAACGGTATGATTCCGTTAGTTGAAAATTGGGGGTGAGACACTAGGCACATGACATGATGCATATCCATTTTAAATAACTTCATTCCAAAGAATGGTGGATCTGTTTCCTTTGGAAATAATGCAAAGGGTTGGATAGTAGGGTCTGGCTCTGTCCTGAGTGGAAAACTACACTTCAAAGATGTAAGTTTAGTTGAAAACCTCAAGTTCAATTTCTTGAGTGTTTCTCAGTTAGCAGAAAAGAACTTTCGTTCATTTTTCACCAAGGACAGTTATAAAGTTCTTTCTCTTGAAATAAATTCAAAAATAAAGATCTTAATTGATCAACATACTCTGTTAACGGCTAAGAGAAGTGGAAATGTCTATGTTGAAGACATGACTACTGAGTCTCAAACATCTTCTCCTACATGTTTGATAGCCAAAGCATCATCTTCTGAAACTGCCCTTTGGCACAGAAGATTCAGTCACCTTAACCATCAAACTTTTCATAAGCTTTCTACCCTTTCTTTAGTAAGAGGACTGCCCTCTAAAGAATTTCACTTTGAAGGTCAGTGTGAATCTTGCTTAAAGGGAAAGAAACATAAAACATCACATAAGTTTATTGAGGAATCCAAATCAACTAACTGTCTCAATCTGCTTCATATGGATCTGTTTGGTCGAGTGAAGGTAGCCAGCTTGGCAAGAAAGAGATACTACTTAGATATTGTGGATGATTACTCAAGATTTTGCTGGACCTTATTCCTCTTCAGCAAAGACGATACTTCTGATAAAATAATTGCCCTTATCACTCAACTTGAAAGGCAATTTGGTCTTCCTGTCAAGACAATTAGGACTGATAATGGGACAAAATTCAAGAATCATTTTCTTGATAAGTTCTGCATCTCTAAAGGAATCCTCATACAATATAGTGTTCCTAGAACTCCTTCTCAAAATGGAGTTGTGGAAACAAAGAATAGGACACTTATTGAAGCTGCAAGAACTATGCTTGCAAACTCAGGATTACCTTTATCTTTCTAGGCTGAGGCAGTAAACACTGCTTGCTACGTCTTAAACAGAGTTCACATTATGAAGAGACATAACAACAATGCCTATGAAGTCCTTCATAACATAAAGCCTCTCATTTCTTTCTTCAAAGTTTTTGGGTTCCTTGTTTCATATTGAACACAAAAGACTCTTTGTCCAAGTTTGCTGCTAAAGTTGACTCTGGATCTTTTGTTGGATACTCTCAAACATCTAAAGCTTACCGAGCTTTCAATCTCAGGACCAAAATTGTTGAGGAAACTATTGATTTTAAATTCAATGAATCCGCATCAACTTCCTCTTTCCCATCTGCTCCTGATGACCTCTTTGATCTTGAAAGCTTCACCTACACTTCTCATACCCCTTCTTCTCCTTCTTCAGAATCATGTCAAACCTCTGAAGATCTATCCTCTCTTGAGGAATGTTCAGTATCTCACTTCTTTACCTCTATCCCTTCTTATCAAATAAATCCTCAAGATCAAGATGAACAAATATCTACTCCCTTATCCCCAGCTTTGGATATTGTACTTGTAGATATTCTTGAACATGTTCATGGTTCCTCACCAGAAAACTCTCCTGGCCCCACTGAAAATTCATCTTCTTTCGACGCTGCCTCTGCAAATAACTGTTTGGACATCATTCCCTTCAATAGAAATCATCCTCTAGAGCAGATCTTAGGTTATTTAAATAAAGGTGATCAAACTAGGAGCCAGATTTCAAACTTCAGTCTTCATGCAGCCTTCTTGTCCCAAATTGAGAACTCCAAATATCAGGAAGCTATTAAAGATAATAATTGGGTAGAGGCTATGCAAGATGAACTATTACAGTTCCAAAGAAAAAATGTTTGGACTCTCTGCCCCTTGCCAGCAGGAAAATACCCCATAAGGACTAGATGGGTATTTAGGAATAAAACAGATGACAGAGGCATCGTGATAAAAAATAAAGCCAGATTGGTAGTGCAAGGGTACTGCTAAGAGGAAGGCATCGATTATGATGAAAGTATTTATAATGGATATAAAAAGTGCATTCTTGTATGGAACTATAAAGGAGGAAGTCTATGTCTGTCAACCTCCAGGGTTTGATGATATTCATCATCCTGATTGGGTGTACAGACTAGACAAAGCACTTTATGGTCTGAAACAGGCACCCAGAGCATGGTATGACACTGTTTCTCAATTTCGTCTTTCTAATAAATTTTCTCGGGGAACCATTAATAAGACCTTGTTCATCAAGAGGGTAGACAGGGAACTTTTGCTGGTCCAGATCTATGTCAAGGACATCATTTTTGGATCAACAAAAACTTCCTTGTGTGAAAAATTTTCTAAATTAATGTCTTCTAAGTTTGAAATGAGTGCTTTAAGTGAACTAAAAACATTTTTAGGACTTCAAGTCAAACAAACCCCCGATGGGACTTTCATTCATCAATCTAAATATGTAAAAGATCTTCTAAATAAATTTGATATGAATGATTGCAAAATAATTTCTACCCCCATGGCCACAAGTCTAGGAATAAGTCCAGATGAAAATGGTGAACCTGTAGATCAAACCCTCTACAGGTGCATGATTGGATCTTTGATGTATCTTACTGCATCAAGGCCATACATCATGTATGCAACATGTGTCTGTGCAAGATAATAGTCTGCCCCAAAACAATCCCATTTATCATTTGTGAAGAGGATACTCAGATATATTAAAGGCACTCCTATGCTAGGTATTTGGTATCATGCTAACCAAACTTGTAAGCTTGTTGGTTTTTCAGACAGTGATTATGCTGGATGCTCGCTCACCAGAAAGTCTACTTCGGGAGGATGTCAGTTCTTTGCTAATTGCTTAGTATCCTGGCAAAGCAAAAATCAAACTTCGGTGTCAAATTCAACTGCTGAAGCCGAGTACATTGCAGCAGCTCATTGCACTGCCCAAATCCTTTGGTTACAATACCAATTGTTGGATTTTGGAATAACAGAACTAAAAACACCTCTCTTAATAGACAGCGAAGCTGCCAAAAACATAATAAAGAATCTTGTCTATCACCCTAAAACCAAACACATAGAAATAAGGCATCACTTCATTAGGTACTGTTTTGAAAAAGAACTAATTGTCTCAGAACATGTTTCTACAAGTGACCAAATAGCGGACATATTTACCAAACCTTTGGACTGTTCAACCTTTTCTAAGTTTGTTGCCAAATTAGGAATGATAAATATGAGCTAATAAACAATTATGGTTTAGATTATGTTTCTTAAACCTTACAATAAATACATAAAAAGGATAATTCAAAAGAATTGTCCTAACAACGGATGTTTGATAAACCACTGATAAAGCGACCTTGGTATCTCAGTGGTTATCCCAAAACACGAATAGAATCAATGGTTATGTTAGCCACTGCTTCATATATGTCCGCGGTTATAACCATCCATTGTTACACTTTAATCCTTCCGAGGTCTTTATTCCTTCCGAGGCTTTTAACCTTGTAACTTATCCATGGTTACATTTCTTCCGAGGATAAGGCTCTTCCGAAGTTAAAAATCTCTTCTGTGGTTAAAATCTTCTCTCTGTAATTATCAAATTCTTGATACTTACGCCTGATTTGACCGTCACTAATCACTCTGCAAGATTAGACTCCCTATAATTAATTGAATTGACCCTCATTAATTGTTCTCACGGCTTGGTAATATCTTCTCATTTTACCATTCTACCCTTCTCTTCTCTAATGACCACTGATCTTATTTATATCAGTGGTTATCTTCTTCAGTTCTTCTAAAATCACTTGTAGAAGTCTCTTGATATTTTTTTGATCATGAAAACCTTTCCTTCAAAATTCAAACATTCTGAATGCTGCTTATGGTGAAGGACAACTGCTTGTCAGTCATGTCACCCGGCACGACACACTTACACTGATTTCGTCCGAGCTTGATGCTCATGATGATGGTGTAACGGCATCGGACCAGGCTTCATTCCTTAAAAAGCTTTGTCTGTACATCAGGGTGTGCATGAACGTACTCATTTGTCGTTTTTCTTTCTCTCTCTTGCTCACAGAGTTGTTCAATGCGTGCAACGGTTACACTTCTTCATCTCCTCCTTTCTTAACTTAAGGCAAAGATTTGTAATCACGCTTTGTACTCACAACTGCTCTTTGTTCATCATTGCAACAATGGCTTCTGAAGCTTTGAAAGTCAAGCCGATTCACAATCTCGGAGCCTTCCTTGTTAAGTCTTCTGAATACCCTCAGTATGACGAAATAATCGACATTCAGGTAAAATCCTTAGTTCATACTGCTCTCATCATAAATATTCCTATCTCAGAGGTTGCTTTAAACCAGTTTTGGGCAAACTCGACCTTGGTGTCGAAGGTGACTCTGTTGAAGCATCGCTTCGGTGGTCGCTGGTCTACAAGTCACCCTCACCCCCTCCAAAATAAGTGTTTCTCTAAATCTGAACGACACCGAGGCACCTACCACTGTTTCGTTAAAACTCCTTCATAATGTTTTCGTTCAGTGTGATTATCAAGGTGACCAGAAAAACAGGACCTTGTACAAAGCTTTCTTCTACCCTAAGTACAAGTTTCTGTATCACAACATTTTACAGTGTCTTTCTCAAAAAACGACTAGTTGGGGAGAAATGTCGTATTACATGCAATATGTCATGTATGCTATTCTGTCCAACGAAAAATTCAACTTGTCACAAATAATTTTTGATTATTTGGTACATCACCAGAAGAGCCCCAAATTTTTATTGTATCCTAGGTTGTAATGGCTTGTCTTTTTGATGATCTTAATAATGTTTGTCATATTGCTCCTCTACTATCAAGAGCATTGATAAACAAGTGTTCACTAGATTGAACACTGAGGCAAGACACATAGATGACACTGAGGAAAATCCCATCCTTGGTGAACCCATATCCACCTCTTCTTCCACACCTGTAAAGGTACCAGCCAAAAGAAATACTTCTACCAAAGCCTCTAAACATAAAAATCCCAAAAAGACTGTTCAGGAAGATGAGATCCATGAACATGTCTCTGTCCCCACTGGACAGACAGATACATCTGTTCCATCCTCACAGATGAATCAAGCATCTCCACCCCATCTAGCTCCTTATCAATCCTCTCAACAGGATGATGTTGTACTCCAAAGGGAACCTTCTCTAACCACTGAAGTGTCACTTTACACTCAGATGGCAGTCCCATCTCCCAAGAACACTTCTGCTTCTTGTCCACAAAAAGCCCCTCACTCTACTACCCATGTTCTCCATGAGATTGATTCTATCTTTGAGCAACTTGGTTCTCTTCTACCCTCACCAATAGAGGAACAGCCACATCAAACCTTTGCTCAAACTCATCAATCTCCTATGCATGGAGAAGAGGATGAGATCAAGGTGTCCAGTCCATCTAGACATCATGATCATATATCTGGAGCATCCATATCACATGAAAGCCCAATGGGATCTCATCTGAATGGATCAGGCAATAAGACTCCCGGTATGGCAACAACCCATGAAGTTCTTGAAACTAAGCCTGGAAATCCCAGAACCAAGAAAAAGGGGTCCATGACATTCCTGATATGGACTCAGGTCATGATAGAACTGACTCACTAGTCAGGGATTCGGATGATATCCGTAAAAGGATGGACGAATCAGATCTTAAATTAAAGGAGTTGATAGATTCTGTTTCTCATATTCAGGCTGATGTGACCAAACTCACTGAGTTACTCACAACAGTCTTGAATAACCAAGTCCTGCAACCCAAATCCATCCCCATGCAGGAACCTTCACTTGAAGGTACCCCACACATTCCACCTACTTCCACTGTCCCTACTGTTAGTACATGTTTGTAATTGTTTGCTATTCAAAAGATGTATTTATTTTGAGTTTGAATAAAGGTTCGGCTAGGTTATGCCTAAGGTTCGTCTGGCCCACGAACCTTAGCATATTGGCGAACCTATTGAGTTGATAGGTTTAGCGAACCTATAGCCTGGCAAAGGTTCGGCGAACCTTTTGGTTGTTTTCATAGGTTCGTCTAGCGAACCTAAGGGTTCGTCCAGCGAACCTTAGGGTTCGGCTGGCAAACCTTAGGTTCGGCTACATGTGAAAGGTTCGCTGGTCCAGTATCTATAAATAGTAGGTTGTTTGTAGATCTGGTTAGTACTTTGGACAGATTGCTAGAAATTCTCTGTATTTTCTCTGTGTGAGAATTTTCTTCTTGTAATCATTTGTTGATAATACAAGAGGTGTTTATTGAATTGCGTGTGTTCTTTGTATTCATACATATTGACTATGGATTCCGCACATAGTTGATAGATTGTAGGACTTCGTATTCGATCCTGATCGGTTTCAACCAAATCAACATTTGTTAGTACATGTTTGTAATTGTTTGCTATTCAAAAGATGTATTTATTTTGAGTTTGAATAATTGTTCGGCTAGGTTATGCCTAAGGTTCGTCTGGCCCACGAACCTTAGCATATTGGCGAACCTATTGAGTTGATAGGTTTAGCGAACCTATAGCCTGGAAAAGGTTCGGCGAACCTTTTGGTTGTTTTCATAGGTTCGTCTAGCGAACCTAAGGGTTTGTCCAGCGAACCTTAGGGTTCGGCTGGCAAACCTTAGGTTCGGCTACATGTGAAAGGTTCGCTGGTCCAGTATCTATAAATAGTAGGTTGTTTGTAGATCTGGTTAGTACTTTGGACAAATTGCTAGAAATTCTCTGTATTTTCTCTGTGTGAGAATTGTCTTCTTGTAATCATTTGTTGATAATACATGAGGTGTTTATTGAATTGCATGTGTTCTTTGTATTCATACATATTGACTATGGATTCCGCACATAGTTGATAGTTTGTAGGACTTCGTATTCGATCCTGATCGGTTTCAACCAAATCAACAGTGGTATCAGTGCTTTTGGTTGAGGTTCTACACTACAATTTCAAAGAATTCAAGTAATTGAAGATTTGAAGATATTTGATGGATCAAATTCTCTCTTCTTGATTGATTTTCTGGTGATTTGTGACTGTGTTTATCATCAATTGTTGTTGATGTAGATGCAATTTATGTACCTAGTTCAATTTTGTATTTGATATCATGTAAAGTTCATATTATATTAATGGAAGTTGTCTTTCTACATTGTTCTTAATGTTTAATATTGGTTATATGTTTATGTTATTGGTTGATGTGATTGATTATGTAATTGAGTATGAGTCTGGTTCATTCGGCCGAATGACTCTAACGTATGAAGTCATTCGGCGAATGAAACCAGAGTATGGCTCATTTCAGCGAATGAGTCATTCGCCGAATGACTCATTCGACTGAATTATCATTCGACAAATGCCATTCGCCGAATGAGTTGCTTCGGCCTCTCATTCGGCCGAATGTCGACTGCCTATATATACAAGTTCAAATCATTTCAACCCCAACTTCAGAAGAGCCCTCATTCATCCTAACTCACTCCAGTGTCAAACCTTAGGGTTTTTGAGCGTCCTTCTTCTGTCCAAGTTCGAATCATAGCTAGTGGTGATCTATTTACAATCAAACGTCCATCTTTCATCTTTGGATCACCACTTTTGCTGTTGTTCTCGATTGAAAAACCATAGAATAGGATTCCGCACTATTCTAGTGGCTGTTGAGCAGGTAATCTATAAGATTGAGTTGTTTCTAGACTCGATCTAGGTCCTACAAAGTGGTATCAGAGACCTGGCTCTTGATTATGCTCAATTTCAGATCAAAATCATCTCCTCTAGTGTTGCTTGTTCGAAACCTGTCAAAACCCTAAACCCTTGTGCGAAAAGTTACTGTTTCATTGCCTTTTTGTGGATTTTTGTGGTGTTTTCAACTAAATGTTTATCCCAATTTGTTTCTTATCATCTCATGGAGTTCTGTACCAAATTTGGTACTTAGATCTGGTCTAAATATTGAGATATCGTGATTTTAGTTGCAAAACCCTCAAATCGGGCGAATGAGCTTGGCGGCCGAATAGTTTCAGCCGAATAAGCCTTCATTCGGCGAATAGCTTCATTCGACCTCTCATTCGCCGAATAGCTCTCATTCGGTTGTTCATTTGGCGAATAGCCCACATTCGATCCTTCATTCGGCGAAAGACTTCTTAGGTTAAGACATTCGGCGAATAGGTTCATTCGACCTCTCATTCGCCAGTTAGTGCACTTTCGGCCCCCGACATTCGCCACATTCATTTTCATTCGGCCTTTAGTCCAGAATTTTTCTAAGTGTTGAGTTTTTGTCTCTATTGATTCTATGGAGGATTTGGCACTGATGGCAAATCAGAACCATAGCATACAGACTTTGTTGTTGACAGAGAATGAGACGGGGAACCCTAATAAAGCTCCCAAGTTACTAACCTTAGACGATTATCCTCACTGGAAGTATCGATTTGAGATTCACATTAATGGGGTGGATACAAATCTATGGATGATGATTGAAGGAGGATATCTGAGGCCTCTTAATGAAGATGGAACTCCTGTGCTAGTCACACGGATGACTGAGCCTCAAAGGAAGCTGTATGATTATGAGAAGAAAGCTTATGCTGTTTTGTCACAGTCCATTGCTACTGATATTTTCCATCAGTTTAGACAATTCACTTCTGCTAAGCTACTGTGGGATGCACTGCAACAAAGATATGAGGGTAATGATGCTTTGAAGAGTATCAAGTCAAAGGCACTAAGAAAGGAATTCAATAGCTTCATGTATGTGGGAAATGAGTCACTGGATGAGCTGATTGCTAGATTTTATCATCTTTTGAGTGAGTTATTCAATCATGAAGTCAACACAACAACTCAGGAAAAGATCCAGTGTTTGGCAGATGCTCTACCTCCAAAGTGGGAGTCATTCTTGATGGTACTCAAGCAGAACCAGATGTTGGCACATATGGATATCAATGATTTTATCCAGAAGCTGAAAGAGCAGGAGATAGAAAACAAATGGAAAGCCAAGAGAGTTGTTCAAGTTCAGGACCCCTCCTTATACTATTCCACTCCCACAGTAGATAAATCCAATACTCATGCTCCTCTAAAGACTGCTTTTGTTTCTAAGACATCTGAGGCTCCATCTACTGCTCAGATTCATTTCAGTCAATCATCCTCAACCAGTTCACAAACAGAACATCATCAGCCTACTACCAGCCTGAAGACAGACAACTTTGACAAGGTCACCGTGGAGATTGCAAAAGAGCATATGGGTCTTTTGTCTACATTGGTTAGCTCATATGATGGATTAGTTGCTGGTCAGATCGGTAATCCTTATTTGACCAATGATGACTATTCTCAGATAGATCCTGATGACATGGAACGAATTCACATTATGTGGGCGTTGGCAAGTGCGGTTAGGAGAGCTAAGGAGTTTGTCAAGAGGACTGGGAAGGATATCAATTTAAACAAGGAGTCTAAGTTTGGATTTGATATGGCATCGGTGACATGCTACAATTGTGGAGAGAAGGGTCATTTTTCCAGGCAGTGCAAACATCCGAAGAAAGCAGGCAACAAGAATCCATTCCAGCATCAGAAATCCTCCACTGCCAATCCAGAAAGGAGATTAGTTCCCATTGATTCTCCTTCTCAAGCTGGATCTTCATCCTCTGCAAGTAAAGCTTTAATGGTTCAACAGGATGAAGGGGTGAACTGGGATTTCAGATTCAATGCTGATAAAGAAGAACAAGATAAAGGTTGTGTTGCTGAGATTCAACAATCTGAAGATCAAAGTGAGGAAAGCATTCGGGAAGACTCAATGGTGAATGATGATAAAGTCTCAAATTCAGAATCAGATAGCATGACAGATTCAGACACTCAAGATTCTGATGCTGAAGCTGATGACTCCTCTACTCAATTTGCTTTGATGGTAAACTCTTTTGCTTCATCAGAGTCAGAGCAGGTATACACTGATTGTTCATCTTCACATTCAGAGTGTTTTAATTGTGTTGATCTTAGAAGTAAGGTCCTTGCTTATCAGACACATAACAGTGCTTTGATGAACGATCTCGACTTATGCATTGAAGCTAACAAAATTTTAAAATCTAATGAAAAAGATTTTAAAGCTAAAATTGATCTTTTAAACAGACAATTGCATGAAGCCGAGATTGCAGTGCTGAATAAGCAAGATGCTATCACTTCTTATCTCAATACCATTAATGAGATTAAGAAAAAGTTAGCCATAGTCGAGTGTGACTATGAGACCTTGGGTCAGAAGCTCAAGAGCTATGAAAGCTCATCTTATATTATTGAGCACATGATCAGTAGGGGTACTGATCAACATGGGAAGGAAAAGGTTAACTATCAAAATTGTCCCCCACCTATTCTCAACACCTTTGTCAATACACCAAATGACAAAGATGTTAAGGATTTTCAAGTTACTACTCCGTTAGTAATAGATCCAGTTGATCTGAGTACAAATCAGATTTCATCAAAGACTGAGGGATCTCGGGTGGATGGAGTTGTTGAAGATTGGGTCTCAGATTCCGAGGATGAATCAGATTATTCACCTAAGTATAGTACTCCTCGGAATCAAACTCCTGTTGTCATGAAAGGTGACCCAATCTGCAACTCAAAGATTTACAAAGAATTGTGCTTTGTTAAAGCTTCACAAGAATATGAAGCTAAGTGTGTTACCAAATCAGCTTTTGTTGGTAACAAAGGGACAAAGGGTTTGGGCTTTGATCTAGATAGTCAGAAAACAAATGCTTTTAAATCAAATAGAAAACCATTTTCTGATTTAAAACATTTTCGTAAAAAAGGTGACAAAGTCTGTTTTGAATGTGGTAAGTCTGGGCACATTGTGAGATTTTGTCCTCATCTGATCAAGCCAAAGGTTGTTTCTTTCAGAAAATTAAATTCTGCTTTACCAAAACCGGTAAAATTTGTTCTTAAGCCTGTTCAAACAAAGGCCAAACAACCAGTTCTGATTAAAACTTTAGACAAGGGTAAAGGACAACTGGAAACATTGAATGTTCCAAGTGTGCTTAAAGTTAACCAAGCAAAATCATCATCCATTTATCTGAAAACCTCTTTTGATAAAAACGCAATTTGGAAAGTTAAATCATCTGAGGATTCTATTCCACTTATTTCAGATAAATCTCTTCCTGATGGAAAATGGATTGATGTTTGGATCCGAGACTCTATGGGTCAACCCAAGACTGTAAAGGCTTGGGTTCCCAAAGTGAACTAATTGTCTCTTTATTGTGCAGGTTGCCCCAAAAGCTGGAGTTGACAGCAATTGGATCGTTGACAGTGGGGCTTCCAGACACATGACTGGTGATATTTCTCTGCTCACCAATGTGAATGCAGTTCGAGGTGGATATGTTGCTTTTGCCGGTGACAAAGGCGGATTTATTACAGGAGAGGGAATTCTGACAAATGGACAAGTTTCATTTGATAATGTCAGATATGTTAAACAGCTGGAAAACAACCTTCTGTCAGTCTCTCAGATTTGTGACAAAGAGTACAAGGTCTTATTTGATGAGTCAAAATGTTATATTCTCAAGCAAGGTGTTAAGATCCCTGAAGATTGGATTTTGATATCTGCTCCAAGAAAGCAAGATTTGTACGTTCTCAATATGGCCACAGCTTCAACTACATCCTCCACAGCTTCATGTTTTATGACAAAGGCAACTGAAAAAGATTCAGTCCTTTGGCATAAGAGGATGAGTCATTTGAGTTTACGCAAAACGAATCATTTAGTTCATAATAGTCTGGTTGAGGGAGTTAGCTTGAAGAATTTTAAGCTGTCTGATATCTGTGTATCTTGCAAGAAGGGAAAGCAATCTAAGCAGTCTCATAAGCTGAAATAGTTTCACTCAATCAATGTTCCTCTTGAGCTTCTCCACATGGATTTATTTGGTCCAGTGAATCGGAAGAGTATAGCTGGAGATCAATACTGTCTTGTCATCACTGACGAGTATTCCAGATACTCTTGGGTTTTCTTTTGAAGGAGAAATCTGAAACGTTTGATTGCATTCAAGTTTTGGTTACCAAACTTGAATCACTTTATAAGCTCAAGATTCGTCAGTTTCGAACTGATAATGGAACGGAGTTCAAAAATCACAACATGGAAAATTTTTGTAATGCAAGAGGAATTGTGCAATAATTTAGTGCTCCATATGTTCCTCAAATGAATGGTGTTGCTGAACGCAAAAATAGGACATTGATTGAGGCTGCTAGAACCATGCTTGCTGATTCTTCTCTGCCGGTTCAATTCTGGAATGAAGCTGTAGCAAATGCTTGCTATACATTGAACCGGGTACTAATTGTAAAAAGACATGGGAAGACTTGTTTTGAACTGCTCCATAATAGAAAGCCAAATCTTAAGTATCTTGAACCGTTTGGTGCTCCATGCATTATGCTGAAGAAACATGAACAAGGCAAGTTCAATGAGAAGGTGGAAGAAGGGTACTTTCTTGGGTATAGCACTCCAAATAAACGAGTTTACAACATTTCAACTCATAATGTGGAGGAGTGGTACCATGTTGATGTTCAGAAATATTCTATGCCCCCACCTGGAAAAGGGCCAGATTGGATGTTTGATTATTCCATTCTTTTTGATTCATTCAATATGCTCCCCATGTATTCGGATGAAGATGTTGCAGTTCAGATGTTGTATGATGTACAAAATGCACCTGATGAAACTTTTCAACCTTCATCTACATCCGTTCCTACTACACAGATAAATGATGACAGCTCAGACACAGATGACAATCCTCCAGCTGCTCCTGAACCAGTTGTTGATAATCTTGTACCGGGTCTTGAGGATTTGAATCTGAATAACTTAGATCCTGAGGTTGAGGTTCCAGCTCATCCTGTTGGAAGAATTAATCGTATTCATCCTCAAGATAACATTATTGGGAGTCCTTTGGATGGAGTGAAGACTCGAAGTCAGATTTCTTCAGGTGGTCTTGCTGACATTCTTGATTTTGCAGATGTAAGCTTTTGTGCTCATTCCTGCTTTATTTCTCAAGTTGAACCGCGTACTGTCACTGAAGCTCTCAAGGAAGAATCATGGGTTGATGCAATGCAAGAAGAACTTTTACAATTCAAAAAGTTAGGTGTCTGGCAATTGGTTGACAGACCTAAAGGTGCAAAAGTCATTGGCACTCGATGGGTTCTTCGTTGCAAGAAAGATGATCACGGGATCATAGTGCGAAACAAGGCACGTCTGGTGGTTCAAGGATTCAGACAGATAGAAGGGTTGGACTACAATGAAGTATTTGCACCAGTTGCTAGACTTGAAGCCATTCGTATCTTCTTGGCTTATGCATCCTTGAAAAAGTTCAAAGTCTATCAAATGGATGTAAAAAGTGCTTTTCTTTATGGTGTGATAAGTGAAACAGGGTACGTAAGTCAACTTCCCGGGTTTGAGGATCCATTGCATAGAGACCAAGTCTACAAACTAGACAAAGCCTTATATGGATTGCATCAAGCACCGCGAGCCTGGTATGAAACATTGTCCACACACCTTCTGAACAACGGGTTCAGAAGAGGTGTTATTGACTGTACACTGTTCATACGAGAAAAGGATGGAGACTTACTCTTGGTGCAAGTATATGTGGACGACATCATCTTCGGTTCTACAAATGATGATCTATGCAAAGAATTTGAAAAAGTTATGAAAGAGAAGTTCGAGATGAGCTCAATGGGAGAAATGAAATTTTTTCTGGGATTACAAGTAGATCAGTCTGAGGCAGGAATCTTCATTCATCAAACCAAATATGTTGGGGATATACTGAGCCGGTTCAGTATGTCTGATGCAAAGCCTGCTGGTACCCCACTGGCTGTCAATCACGGGATTACACCAGATGAAAAGGGGGAGTTAATTGATGCTACTTTGTACCGAGGAATGATTGGGTCTCTCATGTATCTTACTGCTTCTCGGCCAGACATCATGTTCGCCACATGCTTATGTGCAAGATATCAATCAAAGCCAAGAGTGTCTCATCTGATTGCTGTCAAAAGGATTATGCGTTATCTGAAGGGTACACCGAATCTTGGCCTATGGTACCCTAATGATGATAACTTTGAGCTAACTGCATACAGTGATTCAGCCTATGGTGGATGCAAAAGAGATTTCAAGTCAACATCGGCAGGATGTCAGTTCTTTGGAAACCGATTAGTTACCTGGCAGTGCAAGAAGCAGACGTCGGTGTCTACTTCAACTTGTGAAGCTGAATATATTGCTACTGCTAGTTGCTGTTCTCAAATCATCTGGATACAACAGCAACTCAGGGACTATGGGTTACATTTTTCTAACACTCCTATCTATGTTGATAATACTGCCGCCATAGCTGTCACTAAAAATCCTGTTCAGCATTCCAAAACAAAACACATCGACATTAAATATCACTTCATACGTGATTGTTTTGAAAAGAAATTAATCGATGTTGTTAAAATTCACACAGATCACCAGAAAGCCGATCTTTTTACAAAAGCGTTTGATAAATCCAGATTTTTATATCTGTTATCGGCTAATGGTGTTTCTCAAAAAGATGGAATCCAATCTGCATCTGAATCTAATAAATGATCATCAACTTTTTCTTAGATAATTTTCGTTATTGTTTATTTACTTATCGCATTTCAATTCTCTCTTGTATAGTTTATTTTATTGTTTCAAAAACCCAAAAAGATTTTCTGTTTTAGGTTTTTAGGGGGAGATATTCGAAAAAAATGAAAAACCAAAAACATTTAAAAAATTTAAAAACCAAAAACATCTGAAAAATTAAAAAATTGAGATGGTCGTCCTTTAAAAGATAATACATTAATCTATCATGTCATAAAAAGCAGAAGTGGATGTGTAAAATGAAAACACAAGAGAATTATGATGGGATGTACTGATAGGCCGACTTTACAAAATAGATAAACAACTAGTGATAACTTAGAAAGTCTGATTTGTGGGAACTGTTTCATAAAACCAATTAAGTAAGAAATAGTTTTTGACTCAAATCAAGCATACACCGGTCATCATGGAATCAAATGATGTTTCAAACAAAAGAAAATAAACAAGCTGGTATTAAGCTTGAAGAAAAAGAAAAACAAGCTGGTATTAAGCTTGAAGAAAAAGAAAAACAAGCTGGTATTAAGCTTGAAGAAAAACTTAAACAAATCAAGTTCGATTCCATAAATGTGCCATATTGCTGGGACGGACCTAGCTGAAGTCATCCATTTGGATAGAACAAGAAAAATACAAAAAGATAATAAAGTTTGAGTCTTATTGAATTTATGATGACTGGTATTAAGATATGTAGAGATGAGTTATAAACTGATTTTGATCTTTAATGGTGTAATGAAATGGGGAACTCAATCAGAAAACGTGAGTAATTATCAAGTATGTTTAGTTGTTATGTATTGTATGGTTTAAAATTGGACAAACATATCAGTAATCGTATCATAAAACCAATGTGTCTAATGTTAAACATTCAATAAAGCTGATGTGATATGATTAGAGTTATGTGTTATTTGTTTAGTAGACCATTCTCACAAAAACATGTGCTTATTTTTTTTAATTGTGTAATCTTTGATTCAGAAAAATACAAAAAGATTTTCGATTTTCAATTTTAGTTTAGATGATCATTTGTAGGTTCAGATGTCTTTCACATTTGAATCCTGAATCAACCAGACATATCTTCATAAATTGTCAAAAATTTGATGCTCATAAATGAAATATCTTGAAAAAGTTTGTGTTTTTGAATGCTAACATCTCCATTCGCACGAATGAAGTGTGAAACTCACACATTCGGCCGAATGAATTCATTATGCGAATGAATCATTCGACCGAATGAACTAGACTAAGTAAGTCTCATTCGGCGAATGAGCTGTGTCGATTGTCTCATTCGACATTCTCATTCGGCGAATGAATGATAACGAATGTCTCATTCGACAGTGTCATTCGGCGAATGTGGGTGTCTGTCATCCGACCTTTCGCCTGTCTCATTCGGCGAATGAGACAAGGCTATAAATAAAGACTTTCGGGCGAATGCGACTCTTTTTATCTGAAAAACCTCTTTCGCCGAAATACTCAGCCCTCTTTCGCCCGAACCTTCTCTCTCCTTAGTTCGATCATTTCTAGTGCTTGTCTTTGACCCAGCTTCTAACTTTCGGTTTCCATATCATTTCAGGTACTGGGGAAACAAATCTCAGTGATTTCCAACCGTGGAATCATGAAGAACTGAACATATTTTAGATTTCTAGGGTTTTAGAAATCGCCTAAGAAATAAACTGTCAGAACGAACTTAAAACCCAAAAAGTCATGTTTTAAACTTGTTAGTCGGTCGATTCTGAATGTGTGTATGCAAATTTTATTGACTGATTTGATTCTTGGAGGAACAAGGGTTTAAAATTCAAATCTCAGCCGAATGACGCCATTCGGCGAATGTCTCATTCGGCGAATGACTCTCATTCGACGAATGACTCTCTTTCGTTGAAGCTCATTCGGCGAATGACTCACATTCGACGAATGTCTCATTCGATGACACTCATTCGGCGAATGACACTCATTCGATGAATGACTCTCATTCGAATGTCTCATTCGGCGAATGAATGCTATTTGCAACTCATTCGACGAATGACATTCGGCCAATGTGCTCATTCGCCAGAATTATCTGTCATTCGGCATATCAGATTGTTGAGATCTAAATTTCAGAAGTTCATCTGATTTCATCTTGTTGTTATATCTGACTGGTTCTAACTTGTTTTAATTTGTTTTTCAGAATGGCTGGACTCAAATCAGTTACGAAGAACAACATCTGTGCACATCTGGACCTCGAGACCCCGAATGCCAGGCACTATACTGAGATCATTACATTTCTCAGGCGTTCGAGGATCTTCACTACTGATATTGACTGTGAGGCCGAGCCTACAGTTATTCGGGGCAAGGTTTTTGGTCGGGATGTGGTGATTTCTGCTGAGCACATCAGGAGGGTGTGTGGATTCCAAGATGCTCCTGATCAGCCCTATCTCTTAGACCGTTTCTTGGTCAGGGGCTGCTTCATGCGGTGCAAGTACGAGGGAGACCTTGGTGCCGGTATTCTGAACAAAGCTTTCATGTCACATCAGTTCAAATACCTGGCACACGTGCTGATCCACTGCCTTGGTTCCCGGAGGGGTGGTTTTGATGACATGAGAGAGACGATCCAGTGTGCCTTCGTGGCTCTTGTGCTGAACAGGCCTTTCAACTTCTCAGAAATGGTCTTTACACACATGAAGGAGAACGTGACTCTCAAGGGAGACAAGAAGTTCCTTATGTATCCCAGGTTTCTGCAGCAGCTCATAGATGCTCAGTTACCTGATCTGCCGAAGATTGGTGCCGATGTGATCAAGCTGGAACATATGAATGACTTAACCCTCAACAGGGTGATGTCATATCGAGGCAAGGAGAGGAAGCCAGCCTCTCGATCTTTGTTTGGCCATCTTTCTAGGCCTGACTACCGTGCTCCTGCTGGTAGGAGATGGAGACACGATGAGTCAGACTCAGACGTTGAAGACATTGTTGTTCCAGATGATGGAGGAGAGGGTGATGATGGAGATGATGTGTTAGGTGGAGATGGTGCAGGTGTTAGTGGTGTTGCAGCTGGTGGGGTGGTTGATAGCTCGGTTGGTGTGAGCTTGATTGATGTTAGCACAACAGCTGTGACTGTTGGTGCAGGAGTTAGTACCACCGTAGCTGCAGAGGAGGACGTGAACATTGACTCACTGATGGATTTAGATTTCTTGTCTACTACTACATCCTCAGTGACCGCTCCACTAGATGTTACAGTTCCACATTCCTCAGGAGATGGTGATGAGTCCGAGGACTCTAGTGATGGTGAAGATGGTGATGATGTTGGTCCCAGTTCTGAGTCTGAAGCCACTCATGATGATGACTACGAGAGAGTGATGGTGGGAAGTCGGCTGGTTTTGAGGAAGGGGAAAAGGAGTGAGGCAGAGATGGAGGAAGTCACTGATCCCTCCTTTATTCCGGATTTTGATATCTCTCCTCCTCCTCGTTCTTCTGCACCTATTATCACAGTTACATCTACTAATACCTCCCAGCCAACAGCTTCCCGAGCAGGGAGAGGGAAGAGATCTAGGTTCTCTTTCCAGAGGAGGTCAGAACTGTCAACAGCTGCTGCAACTACTGTTACATCAGTAGAAGCTGTTGCAGTTTCTTCACTGGCCAGGTCAAGGGTAATTCACGTTCATGCCGATGCTGCCCCTCTGACCACCTCTGTGTCCCTGGCGCCTGTATACACTGCTGCATCCTCCGGTCCCTCCATCTCACGTGCTGATTTTTCTATACCTACTGTGTCAGTTGTAGATCAGCTGAGTACACTGAACAGTATGGTCTTGAGATTGATGGAGAGGAGCATGGAGCAAGAAAGGAAGAATAAAGAGCAAGAGCTGGTTATAGCTCAGCTCACAAGGAGGGTTGAAGAGCAGGATACTCTGCTTCTTCAAGCAGCAGACCAGAGGGCTGATTTGAGGGCCAGGACTGCTCAACAGGAGCAGCAGCTGCTAAAGTACATAGACGAACATCATCAGCTCGCCCTAACAGTCACTGACTTCAGTGAAAGGATACTGTCCTTAGAGACTGAGAACGTCAGACTGGCAGATCAGATTGACAGTCTCAAGGACAGTACTCCTAGAATTGAAGGCTCTGCTGCTCCTTCCAATGATTCAGACAAAGAAGTAGACGAAGACGAAGAAGAAGAGTCTGATGAGGAACAGGTTGACTATGAAGACTCAGACAAAGACGATGAGTCTGATGATGATGTTGATCATGATGATGAGGCCAAGGACGGATCTGGGAGTGGGTCTTCTGGTTCATCGAGTACTGATGATGATGACGATGATGACCAGGCCCCTCCCTCATCAGAGATTCGATCCAAGAGAGCCAATGATAAGAAGAAAGTCTCTTCTCCACCTCCTCCTGCACAGACAGATGAACCCACAGCGGCCGAGGAAGTAGAAGCTGTGCCCTTGAGACGTCAGCTAGATGAGACGTTGACTATGATCTTGGACGCTCAGGGCATTATACAGTACTCGGTCAGCTATGACAAAGAGGAAGGGGAAATTATTCACTGCCTATCCAGAGAGCAGATTGCTGAGCTGTTCAGGCTTAATCCGAACGAGGTGATCACTGATGATACCTCTGTTCCTATCGTTGATGAACCGGAGCCTGAAGTCTTTGATGACATTGACGAAGTTATCTTAGAAGACATCACAGAAGAAGAGTACCCAAAGTATACATCTGCTGAGGCTGCGCTGCCAACATTTACTGATCAGTTTGATCAAGAGACTGAAGATCTACTGATCCGATACTTAGAGGAACAAGTCGAAGCCAGCAAAGCCGAAGCAGATGACAAAAAGAGAAGAAAAGAGGAATGGCAGACCTATTGGGAGGTCTTAAAGAAGCAAAGCACCGAGAAGATGCCAGCAACGCACAAGAAAGTTTACAGAACCAAAGGCTACAAAGCTAGAGGTCAAATCCTGAGCTGGGCATACTTCCATGATCTCGGGTGCTATGCTGTGAAGAGAGAAAGGGGGATCGATTACTTCAAGCACCCTCACGACTTCAAGATGCTGCCGGGCTTTGAAGTAAATCAACTAGCACGTCTGAAGTTACTGTACAGTGAGGATTCTGGCATGTCTGCCTGGTTCTCTAGGCAGATACAGTACGAGTACAGGAAAAGGTGGGTAAACTTCCAGCCCCAACAGCCGGAACGTTATTATTTGCCAGAAATTGACGGAGATACCCGCAAGCATAAAGTCATCCTGAAGTGGCTTCCTCCTAAAGTCATGAAGAAGATTCCATTACGGAAGATGCGACAGGACTTTATGGAGGGCTTCCGATGGTGGTACTATGATGGGAGAACTGGCGAGGCTGTGATAGTATTGTGCAAGGACAAAAACTGGGAGACCATAAGGATATTCGAGCCCATGTGGTTGACAAATCTGTCCCACACTGATGTCCAAGCTCTTTTCAGGCACCAAATCTTCTTTGATGTTCAAGACATGGTGCAGGCACTACAATTCATGAGAGTGATCCGTCTCTGCAGCATTTTCAAGATACATGCTGGAGCAGACTGGAAAGCTATATCTGCCAAATACTTCAAGAAGGTCGCTTCCACAAGCTGAACTAGGTCCAAGGGGGAGTTTGTAGATGCAATTTATGTACCTAGTTCAATTTTGTATTTGATATCATGTAAAGTTCGTATTATATTAATGGAAGTTGTCTTTCTACATTGTTCTTAATGTTTAATATTGGTTATATGTTTATGTTATTGGTTGATGTGATTGATTATGTAATTGAGTATGAGTCTGGTTCATTCGGCCGAATGACTCTAACGTATGAAGTCATTCGGCGAATGAAACCAGAGTATGGCTCATTTCAGTGAATGAGTCATTCGCCGAATGACTCATTCGACTGAATTATCATTCGACAAATGCCATTCGCCGAATGAGTTGCTTCGGCCTCTCATTCAGCCGAATGTCGACTGCCTATATATACAAGTTCAAATCATTTCAACCCCAACTTCAGAAGAGCCCTCATTCATCCCAACTCACTCCAGTGTCAAACCTTAGGGTTTTTGAGCGTCCTTCTTCTGTCCAAGTTCGAATCATAGCTAGTGGTGATCTATTTACAATCATACGTCCATCTTTCATCTTTGGATCACCACTTTTGCTGTTGTTCTCGATTGGAAAACCCTAGAATAGGATTCCGCACTATTCTAGTGGCTGTTGAGCAGGTAATCTATAAGATTGAGTTGTTTCTAGACTAGATCTATGTCCTACAGTTGAATTACAACAATTGAAGTTTTGGAGGTGTTTTGGTAGAGATTTGAGAGGATTTTTTGAAGTTTTGGAAGGTTTCCCGCTCAAAAATTTCAAAATCTGCGCTACAGGTTCGTGGGACGAACCTGTGACTTGCTGAAGACAAAGGTTCGCTGCTAGAAGGTTTTTCAGAGGGTTCGTTTGATAGTTCGCTGAAGGTTCAGCAGAGGTTCGGCTATAGTTCGGCGAAGGTTCGGCAAAGATTTTGTTAAGGTTTGGCAAGTTTGGGTGATAGTTCGGCAGAGGTTCGCTGATTACTGTGTATAGTTCGGCAGAGGTTCGCTGTTTACTTTGTATAGTTCGGCTGAGGGTTCGTTTGAACTAAAGGTTCGCCAGTTTCTTGGTTCGTCTATGCAAAGGTTCGTGAGTTTCAAGGTTCGTTGCTCAAAGGTTTGCCGCTCAAAAGACAAATTTTGTCCATAGGTTCGGCTGAGGTTCGCCTGAAGGTTCGGCTAAGAAGAATTTTAGTTCATAGGTTCGGCTGAGGTTTGCCTGAAGGTTCGGCTAAGACAAAATTTTGTCTGAAGGTTCGGCTGAGGTTCATTTGAGGTTCGGCTAGTGGTATTTTGGAAAAAGGTTCGCTGCTTACATTTCTAAAATCATGTCTGACATGTACGCTGCGATGGCAAGTCAGAATTCCAAACTTCAGAGTATTTTAATCAGTGAGAATGAAGTGGGTAGTACAAATAAAGTGCCAAAGCTATTGAATTTAGCTGATTATGACAGTTGGAAAGGACGATTTGAGACTCATCTAAATGGCACGGATACAAACTTATGGGAAAGAATCTTATCTCCTTATGAGAGACCGAGGGTAGTTGGTACTGATTTGTTTCAACTCTTGGAAAGATTGGATGTAGATGAAAGGAAAAAGTATGACTCAGAGAAGAAAGCGTATTGGTTATTGAGTCAAGCCATTCCCAATCAAATTTTGCATCAGTTTGATGAACACAAGACGGCTTACAATCTTTGGAATGCATTAAAGGCAAGAGTTGAAGGAAATACCAATCTGAAGAAAATGAAGGCTACTGACATCAGAAATGAATTTGAGAATTTCAACATCATAGGAAATGAAACTTTGGATGCCTTAATTACCAGATACAGACACTTGTTGACTGAAGTGAGGAAATATGGTATTGAGTATTCAGAGGATGAGTTGATAGTTTGTAGGACTTCGTATTCGATCCTGATCGGTTTCAACCAAACCAACACCTACCTTCTCAGGCCAAGCTTTTCAAGAAGTGTTAAACCCACTTCTTAATGCCCATCTCACCACCCTGTTTAAAACTTTACCAAATATTTCCTCACCACTCAAAAGATTCAACTGGATCTACTGAAAATTTCAGTAGATTCCAAAGTCTCCTCATTACAACATGAAGTATCTAACCATACTCATTTTATTTAGTCTCTTACATGGATTGCTCCACCTTCTCCCTGGTTCAAGGAACATGCTGATGAAGCCAAAAAGAGGGAGAATGAAAGGCTATTGTCTGCTGCCCAAGCTGCCAAGAGGGCAGAAGATAAAACTGAGCAAAGAATGATGAAGGAAATAAAATTGAAAAATCAGGAGGCACTCCTCAAAGCAGCACTGGATCAGCAGTTTCAAACTGAAGCTCCTAAGGCTAGCTCAGAGCAGAAACAAAGGGAAGCTGAAGCTCAAATAAACACTGGAACATCTGGAGTATCCAAGAAACCCAAACCCTCCAAATCAGCTCCCACTAAGCCAATAAAACCCATAACCGCTGCCCCCTCCTCTTTTGCCTCAACTACTCAAGACATACCAATTCCAACTGGTTTTGTCCAATCTGAGCAAAACCCCATCTTCTCTAAACATAGCTCTCCCACCATATCTATCCCTTCTTCACCCATACACACAAATAAAGAAAACTCACCTACTCTTTCTCCAAATTCTGTCTCTCAAACCCTCCTAGAATTATCCTCACATACCTCCCTTCCTACTACTCTCAATGCCTCCAAAATTGGCCAAAAACCAGCTCCCATAATTTCTCAGTCTTGTAGGTTTGGTGAAACCGTTCAGGATCGAATCACAAGTTCTGCAAACTATCAACTACGTGCGGAATCCATAGTCAATATGTATAAAAGTCAAGAATACAAGCAAATCCATAAACACATCTTTGATTATCAACAAATGATAACAAAATTCACTCAGAATTACAGACTTCTCACACAGAGAGAATCAGCAGATCTATCTCAAAGTTCTATTGAAAATAACAAACATAACTTCTATTGATATTACAGACCGGCGAACCTAAGGTTCGTCAGCCGAAACCTAAGGTTCGCTGAGCAAACCCTTAGGTTCACTAGACGAACCTAAGTAAACAAACCAAAAGGTTCGCCGAAACCTTCTCAATGTTATAGGTTCGCCAAACCTACCTAGGTTCGTGGGCCAAACGAACCTTGGCAAACTTTAAACGAACCTTTACAAAATCAAAATAAATACAACTTTTGAATAGCAAACAATTACAAATATGCACTAACAAACTCCCGCTAAATGCTTGCTATCAAAATCTTCATTCTTGATCTGCAACTTTGTCTTTAACACCACTTGATTCTCCAACATCTTCAGTCACCACATTATCCACCGCTCGTATAACAACTGAGCGTGGAATCTTTGCAAGTCTTTCTGCCTCCAATCTATCATCTCTTTCATCTCTTTCCTTTTGCAATTGCATCAACTCAGTATAAAGATAATTCACATCATTCCAATTGCAACCAGAATGTATACGCAAAGTAAAACACATTCGTGCAATGGTCTGATACTGCATTGCCATATCTTTGTAGCTCACTCCAACATCATGAAATCCATCTTTAGCATATATCTTAGCTGAATCAAGCAAAATAATATCTTCTCTTGAACAATTAACAATCCATATAAGATCAAGCATTCGTATCACCCTCCAATCATCATCCTGTTTCAATACAATCACACCTTCTGAAGTTCTTTCATCATAAAACCAGAATTTGAAATATGGATTCCAATCTTGTTCAACTTTTCTGAGCCTTGGCCTTTTGTAAACTATTGGCTTTTCATAATTTTTAAATCTTTCTCTGAACTGAGGAGATAACAAACTCCATCCAAACCTTGCTTCTTTCTTTAACAAGTTCTCAAAAATCTCATTGTGTCGAGTCTGTATAGGCTTTATCATTCTTAGTCTTGAAAGATCTTTGCACTCGAAAGCTGGTAGACTCATCAAATCAGTAGCCTTGCCAAAGTATTGGCATCCATCAATTCTTTTAACCACATAACAACCCTTATCAGATAAACTTCCAGGAATGTAATGAAAATAACCATAACTAATAATCCTTCCAATCATCTTGGATTTAGATCCAATCTTGAACTTCTTGGATTGTTTAGTTAGGTTTTCTGGATCTTTATCTTCAAACACTTCTCTCATAATCTTGAAAGAATGTAAATGATCAATAATGTACTTAGTCTCATCTTGAATCTCATTCCATAAATCTATGTTTGTCTTTACTTTAACTGGATTCAAAGTTGTACTTGACATACTTCCAGCTTCAAACATTTTCTTCATCATGTTTAAATTCAGCAATTCTTCATCAATAACATCCTTATCAAAATCAGATAAATCAGTATCATCATATTCTTCAAAATCAAACATCAAATCATCATCATCATCCTTATCATCATCAAGTACAGATTGATAGTCTTGAACTGAATAATCACAAATAAATCTTCAAAATCTTCAAAAACAACTTCAGTACAATCCCTAGCCCTATCAGAAGATACAGAAGTAATTGGAACAGCATCCTTAGCAAGCTTGGAAGGAGAATACACAACTATAGCTCCAGTCACACTATCTAAACCATTAACATTACCAGTAACTCCACCATCACCATCTGCCCCATCATCACCACCACCATTAAAATCAGAATCATGAGGATGTTCATCTATATCAGTATCTCCATAATCAACCTCTTCTTCTTCTTCATCTACATTCTCTTCCTCTACTTTCTCATCAACATCAATATCCAAATCAACCACCACCTTTTCAACTTTAGGGCTTGAAGCTTCTGACTTTACAGTCTTTGACTCCAATTCTTTTATCTTAATCCTTAAATTCATGTTCTCATTCTTCAAATCAACAATATCCTCATAATGCATCTTCACAAAAAATTCTAACTCAGAAATTTTATCTTTCAACACTTTCTTCTCAGCAACCTCTTCTTCTTTCGATTTCATCATCAAATCCATTTGAGCTTTTAACTCATTCAACTCAGAAGTAGAAGAAGATGGTTTCTCAGCAACATTATGTTCCTTTTCCTTTCTATACTCTTCAAATTCTTTTGTCAAAGCAGATAATCTTCTTTTAATCTCTGAATCATCATAATCAGTAAAGTTGATGTCTCCTAAATCATCAAGTCCTGGTAACAAATCATCTCTGGGAAGATCACCATGATGAGTAGAAGTCTCTGGTACTGAAGTAGTAACTGTAGTAGCCTCAACAAAAGAAGATATAAAAGTAGCTACATTTACAAACTCTGGAGTTTGTAAAGTAGAAGTGTGAATAGTAGAAGTTGAAACTGAAGAAGTAACAACAGGAGAAACAGAAGTAGGAGCTAAAGTAGAAATCACAGGTGAAGACACAATGGTCTTAGCAGTCTTAGTCTTTTTCTTCTCATAAGGCCCTTTCTTGGCCATTCTCTTAATCTTCTTTGGCTTCGAAGACTCAGGCTCATCAGGTATAAAGATAGGATCATCTTTTTCTTCTCTTTCTTCTGCAGCCTTTTCAACAAACTTCCTCTTCAGTCTTTTCACCATCTGGTTTCCTTCCTGAACCATTTCATACTCTGACTCTGTGTTAGAAGATTCACTTTCATCATCATCAGCAACAACAGTCTCTGTCTACATCTCAGACATATCAACTTCCAACGGTTCCTGAGAACTCTGTTCTTGTGATGATTTGGCTTGAGAAGTAGATCGAGATGATTGACCAGGAGTCTTCCTTGGTTGTTGTCTTGGTGGAGGTGGATGTGGTGCTTGATTATCATCAGCTGCAACATCTTGATTATCTGATTCTGACTCATCATGCCTCCATGCATCATTCTCAGGCGCAACATAATTTGCCCTGGCACAATGACCTATAAGATCTTTCTCCAACACAGCATCCCCAGTCCTCTGGTAAACTCTGACTTGACCCAAACTTGAATCAGTCATATGTTTGAGTTTCAGAAGATCCCCTGCTTCCCTGGGTAGCATATCTTCAGGCATTCTCTCATCAATAAGCATCTGTATGAACCTAGGATACATGTAGAATCTATCCTTAGCCTTCGTCACATTGTCGCACATATATCGAAAGATCATGCTGGAGAAATTGAACGGTTTGTTCAATATAAGAGCAACCATGGCAGATCTCATGAAATCTCTCAACTCATCAAACGTGCCTTTCCTCATGCTAAGGCAATGGAGTAGAACATGAGCAAGAAACTTATACTGCAACGGTAGCTTTCCCTTCTTCACTGATATGGAATTATAAGCTCCAAAGTAACGAATACGAAGAAAACAACCTTTGATGCACCTCTCAGGAATGAAAGTTACACCATTCGGTTCTCCTCCAAATTGCAGCACCCTCCTTATGTCAGCCTCTGATATACGAATTGCTTGTCCAAGCACATTCGCATCAATGACACAATCTTCATCAACAGAAATCACTCGAGCTGATTCCCAGAAGCTCTGAATATGAGATCTATATATCTGGCATGAATTGGAGATAGCATAATAAATCCTTGATCTCCTAAGAAACTCGATCATCGGTCTGAAATCTTGACCATTCTTTGTTGTAGGATCCAAGTAAGCACAAACATTATGTTTGTCTCCAAATACTAGGTTTGCCATTTCTACAAATAGAAATAAAAACAATTAGAAACAAAAATTAATCAAACATCAAAAATGAACAAAATTAAAAAAATTTCTAAGTAGACCAGCGAACCTATCCTTCTTAGACAAACCTAATGCTAGGCGAACCTAATTCAGACGAACCTGTTAATCAGACAAACCTTTTGAACGAACCTTATCATGAACGAACCTTTGGATGAACGAACTTTCTGAATGAACGAACCTTCTGATGAACAAACCTCAGAATGAACGAACCTTTATATGAACGAACCTTGTTGGTCAAACGAACCTTGACCAAAAGGTTCGGTTCATTTGAAATTCATAGGTTCGCCACAAACCTATCAGATAAGGTTCGGCGAACCTTTGTTCATCCAACGAACCTATTCATCAGCGAACCTTTTCCAGATTTCAAATCAAAATTTCAAAACTTTGAATCTAATGATAAAAATCATACACCCAGGTTCGAAATGTACCGATGAACAACTTTAATAAAGATGGTTTGTTCAAATTTTAGATTTTAATCAGTTTTAAGTCAATTTACAGGCTCAATCTAAACAATCCTAAAATCGTTCAGATCTCTCAAATTAGCCGGTCAAATTCAAAAATTTCTACCTAGAAATGCTCACGAGATGATTCTGATTCTAATGATGTCAATAAAAAGTTCTGGGAGGATCTCAATCGAAAAATGAAAAATTCTTTCTTGAGAGTTCGTCGTCTGTGAAACAGATGAAAGTGACGAACCATTTTCACGAACCCTATATTTATACCTCACGAACCTTTACAGCGAACCATGATAACGAACCTTTTTCCAGCGAACCGTGATAACGAACCTTTGCAACGAACTATTCTCAACGAACCTTTCTTACGAACCATTTCAGCGAACCTAGCTAACACACCTAGCTAGCGAACCTAAATGACGAACCTTACCAACGAACCATCTTAGCGAACCTTCTCATAAGCCAGACGAACCTTTTAAAAAAAATTTGAATTTTTCTTTAAATTTCAAAACAAATTCATGTTTAATCATTCCAAAGTCAAACAAATAATCAAAAATTATTGATTTAACATCAAATGAAAAATTAAAATCTTTTTGGAATTTTTTCAAATTTTTAGAACAAATAAACTACAAAATTTAACAAAAAATAACTATCCTAAAAAATAAAATCGTTTTGTTTGAGAAAGATCCTTACATGAGATCATATTATTTTACAATTTTCAACACATCTGTTTGTATTTTTTCAAATATTATCTGCAAATTACAAGTCTAACATGATTGTCAGTATACTTATCCTTTTAAATTTATCACTTAGTCAAGAAAACAGTTTAAAACAAAATTATGAAAACACTTTATAATATTCCATTTACTTGAACCCAACCCCAATTTGTGAATAACTAATCAAACATAAATGTTCTCAACCTTATAATTTCAATTTTAACTAATTTGATCATGCAAAAATAAAGCAGAATTTCTTTTTGAAAATAACAAAATAGAAATCAATTTGAAATAGTTCAAAATCTTGGAATCAAGGTTGATACTTACGTATGCTCAAATGATCCAGAAAATGAACGAAACAATTTAATATTAAGCTTTTAACAATCAGTTCGATATTTTCATATACGCAGAGATTGTCCAAATCTTAATCAGAACCAAGAAAACAAATTTGAATTGTTTAAAGCTATAACAATCAGGTCGATACGTAAGTATACACAAAGAATGTTCCAGCTTTAAACTAAAATAAAAGAAAAAAAACAAAATCAGAATTTCTTTTAAAAATTAAACACATGATCAAACTAGTACTTTGACTTTTTGTTCAAGAACATTTTGTCAGAAAAATTACCACTCTTTCAGGACAAAATAAGTACTGCATTCTAAGCATCTGTTTCTTATAAAATATAATCAAAACTTTGTTTAAACTTATCCTGACTAAGTTATAAACCTATCAACACATTATTCGTAGTACTTGTAATTATTTTATAAATTTTAATAACACAAACAGATATATTTCCAAATGCAAATAATGTACTATCATTTCTCACTAAATCGAATCAATTTCTCAGATTTTATTTTTTTACTGTTTTTGTTTTTTAATGTTTTTGTATTTTCTACAACTATTCCCCCCCTAAAAACTAAAACACAAAAAATGAAGAAAAATCTGATGTTAAGTCAATAAATTTGATTACGAAGGAATTTGATTCTTGATTACCTCACCCATGACCCTGATCCCATTTAATTTGAGTAAGTACTCAAAACGTTGTTTATCAAAGGCCTTGGTGAGAAGGTCTGCCCTTTGCTCGTTTGTGTGTATCTTCATTACATCAATCAGTTTCTTTTCATAACAGTCTCGTATGAAATGAAACCGAATGTCAATATGCTTTGAACGTGAATGATACACTGGATTTTTGGTAATCGCAATCGCAGCCTCATTGTCTACATAAATCGGGGTAGTTAGGAAATTAAGTCCATAATCTCTCATCTGTTGTTGTATCCACAAGACTTGGGAACAACAACTGGCAGCTGCTACATATTCAGCTTCACATGTAGATGTAGCAACAGATGTTTGTTTCTTACACTACCATGAGACTAACCTCTCCCCCAGAAACTGAGCACCTCCAGTAGTAGATTTGGAGTCAGTCTTGCATCCTCTATAGTCTGAATTACTGTAAGCATGAAAGGAGTAGTTATCATCCTTAGGATACCACAGACAAGTGTCTGGAGTACCCTTCAGATAACGTAAAATCCTCTTGACTACAATCAGATGAGAAACCTTTGGTTTTGATTGATAGCGAGCACAGATACTTGTAGCGAATACAATATCTGGTCTAGATGCTGTCAAATACATCAAGCTCCCAATCATTCCACGATATAATGTAGCATCGATTAGCTCCCCCTTAATATCTGGCTCAATCCCGTGATTGGGCTGAATGGGCGTGGAAATGGGTTTACAGTCAAGCATGCTAAACCGTTTTAGCACATCTTGAATGTATTTGGTCTGATGGATAAAAATACCATCATCAGATTGATCGATTTGTAAACCCAAAAAGAACTTGATGTCAGACATAGCACTCATTTCAAACTTCTCAATCATAACCTGCTTAAATTCTAAACACATTTGCTCATCGGTAGATCCGAAGATGATGTCATCCACATAGATCTGAACAAGGAGAATGTCCTTCCCTTTTCCCGATAAAACAGAGTTTTGTCTATCTGACCCCTATTGAACTCGTGTTTAATAAGATGAGTCGAGAGGGTCTCATACCAAGCTCGAGGAGCTTGATGAACACCATACAGTGCTTTGTTGAGGATATAGACCTGATCCCGATGGATAGGATCCTCAAAGCCCGGCGTTGAGTCTCCCTGAACAGCCTCCTGCCGTTCAATCTTGATGAACTACTTGAAGACCCATCTTCCAAGTATTCATCATTTCTCACACCAAAACTATCACCTGACCTGTATCTGGATTTCCAACAAAACTTTGAATTAACATTTTGTTTTGAAAATCCTTTATGAAGAAAATTATCATAAAATTCATCATCAGATGATGATGACCTGTTCAAAACTCTTTTACCTTTTAATTGATTATCAAAAACTTGTTTTTTAAGAAATTTTAATTGAATTATCAAATTTCCTGAGAATTTTCATCTCTTCCTCACTAGGCTTTATCCTCCTAGTGTTCCCACTTGTATGTATTACACAACTTTCATTAACTAAAGTTTTCTTCTTGACCTTATGATTTGGACAATTAACAGAAATATGCCCTTTTCCTCCACAAGTGAAACACTTTCGTGTTTCTCTTGGAGTAAATATATGAAATCTGTTATAATTGTCCATATCACATTCAGCAATGACATTACTCAGTTTCCCGCATTTGTAGCATTTTCTTGATGACATCTTCTTTGGCTTTTCATCACTTCCCTTAGATGAATCCAAAGATTTAAATGCTACAGACGGAGATAAAATCTTTTTCTTCAAATTAGTGACTTTGTTTTTAACATTCTTTTGATAAGTCTTTGATTTTCCCTTGTTTCCAACCCCACTCTTGTTAACTTTGTCAACAACTTTGACAAACTTCTTGTCAATCTTTTTAGAAAATTTCTCTGATTTTTGAAAAACTTTTCTTGACTCTCCTTTTTGTGTAGTTGAAGATTCAACAAACACAATTGGCTTGACAGTAGAAGTAGTCTTGACTTTTAGGTTTGATTTAGAAACAATCTTTTGTTTAGCCATTGAATTCCCCGCAGATTTTACTTCAGATTTTGATTTCTAAAAAACTGGACTCTTCTTTTCAACAGACTTTGCCTTTTGATGACCAATCATCCTTAGAATATCATCTGGATATTCTAAATCAGTAATGTCCTCAATTATAGGAGCATCATTGTCAACAAATTCACTCTCATGATCAGATTCACTATCCTTTAATGAAATAGGATCAATTTCTAAATCCGGTTCAAGTTGTGGTCTCGGTGCAAAACTAAAAGGAGGTGGAACAGAATGAAAACCAATCCCAGAATTATCACGAGATCTTTGCATAGCTGCAAAATGATCAATGACATATGCGGAATTCTGATAATTCTCAAGCTTGGCTTTGTTCAACTCAGCTTCAGCTTTTGCAGCCGATAACTCAACTTTCAACTTCTGAACTGAATCCAGATGCACAGAAACAACATGGTTATTCTGTAAAACCTTGATTTTTAAATCTTCGTTCTCTTTACTAAGATCAATTATCTTCTTATCAAACGCCTTTTCTTTTGAAATCAATTTCTTGTTTGCTTCTGTGCATACTCGAAGATTAGAAGTCAACTGTGAGTTCATCTCTTTGAGTCTATCTATCATCTCATACAAATCACTCTGTACCTCAGTCATCTCATCAATCTTCTCCTTTCCTTTTCCTGATTCTTCTTCCAAAAAAGCCATGAAAGCACCCATAAGATCATCATACTTAACCCCCCGGTCATAGCCCTCATCAGCTTGACTTACTAGTGCTTTAGAAGGTGATTCTTCAGATTTCTCTTTCTTTTTCTGATAATCTTCCTTAGGCTTGAATGGATTCATATTGCCTTGCTTCATGGGATTTTTGCACTCTCTTGCAAAATGACCATGTTCACCACAGTTATAACACTGTGTAGATTTTGGATTAAATCCAAACTTTGTGTTCCGGTCAAAAGTGAATTTCTTCCCGATTTTCTTCTCATATCTATTAATTCTGCGAATAACACTCGCCAATGCCCACTGCGTATCTATCAACTCCATCTCATCCTCATCAATTTGTGCATAATCTTCAAAAGTCAGATTTGCATTTCCGATTCTCCCAGCCACCTGCTCATCATAAGCACTCACGACACATGATAAAATAGACATATGATCTTTAACAGCTTCAACTGTCACTTTTCCTAAAATTTGTTGTGTTAAGCTGAACTGGAGGTGGTGTAGACTCAGACTTTTTCTCATTGACAGGACAATGTGAGCTAGAACTTGTAGGCACTGAAGAACTCTGAGTAGATTCAGAAGTTCTAGACACAAAAGCAGTCTGTATCTTCGCAGATGCAGCAGGAGGTGTAGCAACTGAACCACCATACAAGGAAGGGTCTTGAGTGACATTTACCCGTCTTGCTTTACGTTTGTCCTTCATTTATTGTTCCTCCAGTTTCTGAATAAACTCTACCAATGTCAATCCAGGTAGTTTTCTCTCAATATGAGCACCAAAGAGTTCCATTTGTCAGGTAATGCATCAGCCAAACAGTCTATCTTCTCAAGTGTCTGTATCTGGTAATTAAAGCATCCAAAGTTTCATTTCCCTATGATATTGAAATTTTCAAACTCCTTTCTGATGTTAGTAGCCTTCATTTTCTTCAGATTGGTATTTCCTTCAACTCTTGCCTTTAATGCATTCCAAAGACTGTAAGCCGTCTTGTGTTCATCAAACTGATGCAAAATTTGATTGGGAATGGCTTGACTCAATAACCAATACGCTTTCTTCTCTGAGTCATACTTTTTCCTTTCATCTACATCCAATCTTTCCAAGAGTTGAAACAAATCAGTACCAACTACTCTTGGTCTCTCATAAGGAGATAAGATTCTTTCCCATAAATTTGTATCCGTGCCATTCAGATGAGTCTCAAATCGTCCTTTCCAACTGTCATAATCAGCTAAATCCAATAGCTTTGGTACTTTATTTGTACTACCCACTTCATTCTCACTGATTAAAATGTTCTGAAGTTTGGAATTCTGACTTGCCATCGCAGCGTACATGTCAGACATGATTTTAGAAATGTAAGCATCGAACCTTTTTCCAAAATATCACTAGCCGAACCTCAAACGAACCTCAGCCAAACCTTCAGATAAAATTTTGTCTTAGCCGAACCTTCAGACAAACCTCAGCCGAACCTATGGACTAAAATTCGTCTTTTGAGCAGCGAACCTTTAAGCAACGAACCTTGAACTCACGAACCTTTGCACAGACAAACCAAGAAACTGGCGAACCTTTAGTTCAAGCGAACCCTCAGCCGAACTATACACAGTAAACAGCGAACCTCTGCCGAACTATCACCCAAACTTGCCGAACCTTAACAAAAATCTTTGCCGAACCTTCGCCGAACTATAGCCGAACCTCTGCCGAACCTTCAGCGAACTATCAAACAAACCCTCTGAAAAACCTTCTAGCAGCGAACCTTTGTCTTCAGCAAGTCACAGGTTCGTCCCACGAACCTGTAGCGCAGATTTTAAAATTTTTGAGCGGGAAACCTTCCAAAACTTCAAAAAATCCTCCCAAATCTCTACCAAAACACCTCCAAAACTTCAATTGTTGTAATTCAACAACAATTGATGATAAACACAATCATAAATCACCAGAAAATCAATCAAGAAGAAAGTAGAAAGTAGCCATTGATGAACTTCATATCTTCAAATCTTCAATTGCTTGAAATCCTTGAATTTGTAGTGTAGAACTTCACCAAACGCTCTGATACCACTGTAGGTTTGGTGAAACCGTTCAGGATCGAATCACAAGTTCTACAAACTATCAACTACGTGCGGAATCCATAGTCAATATGTATAAAAGTCAAGAATACAAGCAAATCCATAAACACATCTTTGATTATCAACAAATGATAACAAAATTCACTCAGAATTACATACTTCTCACACAAAGAGAATCAGCAGATCTATCTCAAAGTTCTACTGAAAATAACAAACACAAATTCTATTTATATTACAGACCGGCGAACCTTAGGTTCGTCCGCCGAACCCTAAGGTTCGCTGAGCAAACCCTTAGGTTCACTAGATGAACCTAAGTAAACAAACCAAAAGGTTCGCCGAACCTTCTCAATGTTATAGGCTCGCCAAACCTGCCTAGGTTCGTGGGCCAAACGAACCTTGGCAAACATTAAACGAACCTTTACAAAATCAAAATAAATACAACTTTTGAATAGCAAACAATTACAAATATGCACTAACAAGTCTTTCTCAAGAAGACAAAAGAATGTGGCCAGAAAAACCAAAACCCCCAATAAGAAACCTCAGAAACCTCTAACCGCTGCTCAAAAGCCTTGCTCAGACTTAAATGATGATCAGCCCATTGCCTTTCTTATTTCAAGAAAGAGAAGGCTCATATTGGCTGATGATGATGGGTCTGACCTGCCCAAAACCACCACTTCTCCCTCATCAATAAAGTCAGCGAATGCTGAAAAATCACAAACTTCTCCAATGAAGGAATCCTATTCTCCTGTAAGGACATTCCCTTCTGATAAATACCTTCAAGAGACAAAGCATAAATAAACAGAGAAGGAAAATAAGATCCTAGCTGGTCTGGAAGCCACTGGTCTCTTGGGAGATGAACTGGCAAAGACCTATCAGGAACAAATTGCTTTGATGGATCAGTAGCAAGATAAAGCCTATCAGGTTGAGAGGGAGCAGTTGATCAAGTTTCTGCTGGATGAAGGTAAGTACAAAGTTGAAAACTTCAGCAACTGGGATATTACTAGCCTCAAAAATGAAGCTGAGGTTTTATCCAAAAGAATAAAGGCAGACATCAAGAAGAAGAAGACCATTGAGCAGAGAAGAAGAATAAAACACATCCTCATCCAAAATCAATGGGGACCAATGAACACAATAACAACATGGAGAGGTGATGTTCAGTTTGATAAATGGTCAAAATTCAAAAGAGAGAACAGTGATCATCCTGAGCTTTAGAAAGAAGTCACTTCACCCTCTCCCACTATAGTGTTTCAGCTCAAGGATGCCAATCCTAGCACAATGCTTGATCACCTACTCAATGCACCTATAGGAAACCTAGGTGTTAGGTCTGCATAATCTCCTTCCGTTGTCAAATTCAGACCTTGGGTTGATGTTGATAAGGAAATTCTTCCTGATCTTCTGAGGCACTACGAGCCTCATCAGCATGCTGTAGTAAAGAAGGTACTTGATTCAAATGATCAAGTGAAAAGAAGAGAAATAATTCACTGGCCTGCTAGAGCTCCTCTTCCTTTGGGTCTACCTTCTAAATCCCAGCCTCCTCAGATCAAAAACTCCAGAACTAGAATAAAAAGATGGTTATATGACTCTGTCTCCAAGAGCATGATCATTGAAAGATATAATGGTTCAATAACCTTCTTCTCATATTAGGATGAAATTCTCACTCTACCAAATAATAATCTGAAGGAACTGCAGCATATGACTCTGGATAATGCTGATACATAGTATGAAGTTCTGAACTATGTTCGAACTCTCAGAAATAAAATTGTTCTTGTTTTAAAACCAAAATAAATGGTTTTGGCTTCATCATTCTAGAGGGAGATTGTTGGAAAATAAGGACTGATGAGCAAAACCACTGAAGCAAGACAAATAAATAAACCGCGGATTGACCAACCGCGGATACTTCTCTTCCGACCGAAGAACTGCTTCAGCATCGGAAGATCCACAGCGGAAGATTCGCCAAAAAGAACTATTGCTGAACTTCTCTACATCGGAAGACATTAGCTGACCATGATCCCTTCGGAAGACAACCATTGCATCGGAAGACATCAAATGATTCGGAAGACAATCTCCTATTCCGAAATAATTGATCGTTAAATCAGCTTCCGATGAACATCTTCTGAAAGAATAACCACTGAGCCTCAGCACAACTATCTCAACCTCGGAAGCCTGAAGACTCCTGAAGACTCTTGTTTCCGTTGTTTTTGACTTTGTATTAGTTGTACTATTCTGATGATTCAGTGTCTAAAACAATGTCAGCTATTTGCCTTATTATTTCTTGTCTTGTATCTCTGAATGTTGGGTATTTAAGTCCCAACTTTCTGTGAATAAATAGGAATTACTTCCCACAAAATTCCTTGTGCTTTTAATTTGTTCTTCTCCCTTTCCAGCAAGAAACTAAAAAACGAAAATAACTTTGTGCAAAACTTTAGAGGGAGCTAATACAAAAGCTTTGACCAAGTGTCTAAAGCCTTTGTTCCTGGTTAAAAATCCTCTCCGTATTTTTGTCTCAACAGTTTTCTCAAATTCTTTTTAAGGTGCTTATTCGAAGTAAATGTTTCTATTTATTTTCTTTTATTTATTATTCAAAAACGTTTATTTAATGTCGTTTCGTCAGATTGTATTACCATCGAACGTATTCGTTCGAATCGTCGCTCGAACGAACACGACAATAGCTTTACTTTCTTATTTTGTTTTCTACTTTTCAATTATCATTCAGAACTTCAAACCCACATATATGTTTTTGTGAATCGTCACCCACGCAAACTCACTGTCAGTTTATTATTCTGAAACGATACTGAAATTCTGTTTTGAATTGGATTTCCTCACTGACGTACTCAACTGAACTTACCCTATTTTCATATTGTTATAGATAATTTCACACTTTTTTCTTACTGAATTATCGGCCATCTGATTGCTGTTATTTATGGGAATCAGATCGCAACCGATGTGTTTTTGTTCCTTGTTTTCAGACTGTTGTTTCACATGAGTTGTTGTATTTCTGTATTAAAATTTTCATTTAAATACTTACAACTGTTAAATGTTTTTCATAGTCCTGTTGTCACACATCTGTTTATAGTTATTTACACATAGTAATGGTGAAAATACATATACGGTACGGATTTCAGGACGATCTAGTACTAGTTGTCACAGTCTCCCTTTATTAAAGAAATTTCGTACCGAAATTTAAGCATCATTGTCGGGTACTACTTTTTCTTCAAAAAAATGGGGATACTTTGTCTTCATGTGATCCTCACGCTCCCAGGTAAATTCTGGTCCACGCTTGGAGTTCCAACGAACCTTCACAATAGGGATACGACTTCGTTTCGGTCTCCTTACTTCACAATCCATAATCTCTACCATTCTTTGATAAAGTGTAGTTGCTCATCAACTTGTATTTCTTCCAATAGTATGACTAACGATTCATCAGCGAGACATTTCTTGAGATTGGACACATGAAATACATCGTGTACCCCGCTGAGTTCGTCAAGAATTCTTAGTCTGTATGACCAATTCGTTGAGTTATCTAGAACGGTCCGACATACCTTGGTGCTAACTTACCCTTAGCCCCAAAATGAACCACGCCTTTCCACGGGGACACTTTCAACATCACTCGGTCACCCACTTGGAATTCCAAAGGCTTTCGCCGTTTGTCTGCGTAACTCTTTTGGCGGCTGCGTGGTGCTTGTAATATTTGTTGAATTTGGGAATCTTATCAGTAGTCTCATGAATAAGTTTCGGCCCCGTGATTCTGTTATCTCCCACTTCAGTCCAACAAATTGGAGACCGACATTTTCTACCATATAATGCTTTGAACGGAGCACATCCCATACTTTTATGGTAGCTATTGTTGTAGGAGAACTCAATGAGTTGTAAATGATTGTCCCAACTTCCACCAAAGTCCAGGACACATGTCCTCAACATATCCTCTAGGGTTTGGATTGTTCGCTAGCTTTGATTTTCTGTTTGTGGATGGCAAGCAGTGCTCAAGTTCACACTTGTCCTTAAGGATTGTTGCAATGATTGCCATAACCGCGATGTAAATCGACTGTCCCGGCCTAAAATAATGGATAATGGCACGGTGTCGTACTACTATTTCACTGACATAAATTCTAGCTAGCTTTTCCATCTTGTAGTTTTCCCTGATTGGCAAGAAATGAGCGGACTTGATCAATTAGTCAATGATGACCCATATGGAATCATGTCCGCGGGAAGTACGGGTTGGCATGGTAATAAAATCCATAGTTATTTATTCCCACTTCCATTGTGGTATCTTTGGTTGTTCCAGCAAACCTGACGGTTTATGGTGTTCATCTTTGACTTTGGCATACGTGAGGCACTTACCAACATAAGTAGCCACATCCCTTTTCATACCTGGCCATCAATAAATTGACCCAAGATCTTGGTACATCTTATCGGCACCAGGCTAAACGGAATAACGTGTTTTATGTGCCTCGTCCAGTATAAGTTTCCGAAGTTCATCTACTGCTGGGATCCATACACGATCCTGGAAATAGATAACTCCGTCCTGTTTTGTCTCAAAATGCTTCTCGGCTCCACAATCGAGCTCGTTTCTCAAGTCGTTCCTAGTTACCGCGCTTCTTTTTATGTTTGTAGTACTTGATCTCTCAGACTCGTTTGCACAGTCATTCCTATTGCTCTAACGCGCAATGGTTTAACTCTTTCCTTTAGGCTCAAAGAATCAGCTACCACATTAGTTTTTCCCGGATGGTATTTGATACACAATCGTAATCGTTCAGGAGCTCAACCCAACGTCTCTATCACATGTTAAGCTCCTTTTGATCAAATATGTGCTGTAAGCTCTTGTGATCTGTGAAGATTGTGCATTTAGTACCATACAGGTAATGCCTCCAAATCTTTAATGCAAAGACAACAACTCACATTTCTAAGTCATGCATCGTGTAATTCTTCTCATGGATCTTCAACTGTCGTTACGCGTAGGCAATGCATTTGTCTCGTTTCATTAAAACACAACCGAGTCCCTGATGGGAAGCACACAATATAGTACAAAGTCATCATTGACTTCAAGGAGTTTTAAGATTTGATCATTGCATAACCTTTGTTTCAGTGTTTGAAATGCCTTTTTCTTGTCTCCGTGTCCGCACGAACGGTTCGCTTTTCTGAGTTAGCTTTGTGAGTGGCAAGGCTATCTTACAGAAATTCGAAATGAATCTCCTATAATAACCTGCTAGGCCCATAAATTATCTTATCTTGGTCGGTGTTGTAGGCACATCCCACTTCTTGAATGCCTTGGTCTTGGCAGGGTCCACATGAATCCCATTGCTGTTAATCACGTGACCTAAGAATTGAACTTCTCTTAGCTAAAATTCACACTTGGAGAATTTGGCATAGAGTTGTTCATTATTTAGGAGTCTCAAGATTGTTTTGAGATGTTGCTCATGTTCCTTCTCGCTCTTGGAATAGATCAGTATATCATTAATAAAGACAATAAAAAACTGATATAAGTACGGCTTACACACCCGGTTCATAAGATCCATGAACACAGTCCGTGCGTTCGTCAAACCAAATGGCATCACCATAAACTCATAGTGACCATATCGGGTACGAAAAGCCGTTTTAGGTATGACTTATGCTTGAATCCGGAGCTGGTGATAACCTAAACGCAGGTTTATCTTAGAGAAATACTGATCTCCCTGCAATTGATCAAACAGATCATCAATCCTTGGTAACGTGTACCGATTCTTGATGGTGAGATTTTTAAGCTCCCTATATCATTATGTAGGATTCATCCTTTTTCTTGACAAACAAAACTGGAGCTCCCCATGGTGAGAAACTCGGTCGGATGAACCCCTTGTCTAGTAATTCTTGTAATTGGTTAGACAGTTCCTGCATTTCTGATGGCGCAAGTCTATAAGGAGATTTAGCCACAAGAACCACTCCCAGAATCAAATCAATTTGAAACTGCACTGATCGCTCAGGTGGCAATCCCGGTAAATCATCTGGAAACAAGTCCTCAAAGTCTTTCACAATTGGTACATCTTGAATCTTGATCGCCTTCTTATCTTTCTCCACAACGTGAGTGAGAAATGCTACACAACGTTTCCTTAAGCACTTGCGTGCCTTCACGCATGATATTATTTTGACACTGCGATTTGCATGATCTCCGTGAATCTCCAACACATGATCATTCTCCACAGGAATACGTAATAGCTTTTAGGAACAGAGGATTTCAACCCTGTTAAGAGACAGCCAGTCCATTTCGACAATGATATCAAAACTGCCCAGTTCTATTGGTATTAAATCAATGGAAAATGTGTGCTCATCAAGTGTCAATGGGCAGTTCCTAAGTACTATACTAACTGCTATTTGCTTGCCATTTGCTACTTCAATAGTGTAAGGGGAGTCTCATAATTCTTCTACATGATGAAGTTTATGTGCAAAGTCAGAAGAGATAAAACTCTGATCCACGCCAGTGTCAAATAATATAGATGCATAAAAGTCATGTAAAAGAAACATTCCAGTGACCATGTTAGGGTCTTGTCGTGCAGCAGTTGCTCCAATTTGAAAGGCCTATCCTTTAGCTACCGGAGCCCTTTGTGGAATTCTGTTGGAGTAATCCGGCGAGAAGTGTCACAGTTCACCACAGATGTAGCATGACCAGTTATCAGCAGAAGTAGCCATCACTGTTGCATTGTTGTTCCTGTTCTGGGCCCCTGTAATCTTGCATTGATTGGCCCAATGACCAAACCTCCAACAGTTATTGCATTGCCTGCACTGAGAGGTCGGTTGATGATGATACTGACACTTGGTGCATTGAGGAGCCATGCCAGTATAAGGCCTCTTGATCTGCAGTGGAGGTGGTTGTGTGGCTTGCTGAGCATGAGTGGTTGCAGCAAAATCCTTGACCACTTTCTGTTTCTTGGCAGGGTGTCTGTCCAGCTTCTTTGATGTTCTAGCTTTGGCTGCTTCAGCCTCTTTCTTCAGTGCCTCGGAGGCAACCATTACATCTATCAATGTTTCTGACAGAGTAACAACCATCTCCAAGGTAGTTGGGTGGGTTGCAATCACATGCCCATGTATGCAAGCTGACAGTCCACCGACATACCGCTCGATCCTCTTCTCAAGTGTTGGCACTATATCCGGTGGTGGTGTTGCTAGCTCATGAAATCAAGTGGTGTAGGCCAGATGCCCAGCACCAACCATCACATGGTTGAGCATCTCTGTCTCAACCATCTTTAGTCCGTTTCTTGGGCAAAAATACGCCCTCAACAGCACCTTGAATTCCTCCCAAGGCATAGACAATGCCTCATCTCGCCCCCTAGTCTGCACCTGGGCATTCCACCATGTAAGAGCTCGTTTATTAAATGAGCCTGCAGCATACCTTACCTTATGCTGATTAGGACAACCACTGATATCGAGAGTCGCCTCCATCTTCTGGATCCATTGGATCAAGCCGACACCTCCCTCGTTGCTAGTGAATACAGGAGGCTTGCATTCTACAAAGCTCTTGTAGGAATAGTCCTGTTGGTGTCTGGTGTTTCCACTGCCCTCACTAGTTGAGTTGCTGTTGTTGTTGCAGGAGTTAATCTTGTTCATCATATCAGGAATCAATTCCCTTATCTGACCGGTCAACAGAGTAGCCAGTGCGATTGTAGCAGGATCTAACTCATAGTTAGGTGGTGGTTGATGAGGTGGAGTATACGGAGGAGGAGGAGGTGGTGATGATGGAGGAGAACCTGGAGGAGGTAGTAGTGGTGGTGGATTTCTTCTTGGAGGCATTCTAATCACAATCGAAAGAACATCGGTTAGTGCAATGATCGAACGTAGAAGACATATGCAAATAAATTCTTAAGTCCTATATTCTCTACTTGAGGGGTCCCTAGGTTATAGTCTAGGCCAAACCATTTATTTAATATGACCTATATTTCTCTATAACCATGGCTCTAATACCAATCTGTCACACCCCGAGCCGATGGGCTGGATCGACTTTCCCGTCGGGTGGAAGGTTCTCAGGGCGCGATATCTTGTGATAATCATAATTATCAGATTGTTTACATGGCACATGATATATAATGAGAAATTCTAACATGACATTTATATAGAATTACAAATTTAAATTACACAGTACATGTTCATAATTTAACTAAATAAATCTACCCAAAAGAATCAGTGAGTTTCTATCTTGTATCTGCACAAGATTTACAAAAGATTATTCAAATTTATGTCATTCAAAAATATGCACATCACAAAAGTAAGCTAGGTTTTCACCAAAGTCCACTAGCTTATTCCTTGATGTCTGGTGACTAACCCTGTTTGTCACCTGAGAAAACATCCATTTAAAATAAGTCAACACTAGGCTGGTGAGTTCATAAGTTTAGTATTTGAAAACAGTTGTATTTTTGTCATTCACAAGTCACAATGTCAATCACAAGTCTTATTGATATTGTCTTATTTGTCTCACACAGTGTCCTCTCCATAGTTATACTTACAAGTAGTATGTCATCCAAATCAAGCATGCTTATATATAGGGCATACGTATCACGAATGAAGCCGCCAGCCCACCACATACTTGACTGCATTCAACACCACTTATAATAACAACTATGGATACCCATTTCTTTCTCACATGTGTTCATCCCATCTGATATTCAACCTATAAGATGTGTTCATCACCCATAATGTCATATGTATAGAATATAAGTGGTTGAAGGGAAATAGTAATCATAACCTAAGTTATGATAATCCCTTAATGTTTTAAGGAAAACATATTCATTCATCTTATCCTAATTATTATACTCTCCATTGAAAGGTTAACTGTAATTTACCCTAAGTATATAAGTAACAGTTAACTCTTTGGTATTGTTCTCCACTTGAATGTATAGAGCATAAATGGGACCCATAGTCGTCCTCACGTAATCAGACCCCAATGCCTCCAATTTACCTTAATCCCATTTGTGTTTTCATAGAATCAGTGCCTTCAATGAAACTATTACTAGAAATATGACTTGAGAGAAAATCAATTCCTCAGTCTACCAGTTAATAGAAATGAAGGATTTAATTGCAATTAGTGTCTAAAGATTAATATCACCATGTGTCGTTTACCAAATCTGACATGATGCAGCCCTGTTACCGTTCATACGATACCGGCCAATGATAACAAATACGAATAACGTGCCGGCCTCCCTCGCCGGCGGTTTGTCAAACCTATGGTACCACTACGCCATCGTCAGTTTAGTCGCACTAAATGAATGGTAAACAATTTACTTGTAACGGACTTACGAATAGACATGAACTCATGAACACGTGATTGTTGTGATGTAATGCAAACATGCTTAATAGTAGTTAGAATGTTTATATTTGTTCTCATAGTGTTATTGTCTCAATGTTATCTATTCTCAGTGTTATGTGTTCCCATAGTCTTAATACACCGTGTTAGTAATGTAGTGAATGATATCATCATCATGAGCTTATGTTATCATGATTATCATTCATGATGTCACTTGTATTTGTCTCAGTGTTATCTCCTTTTCATCTTTGTGTTAATAAAAAAGTTTTTTAATATTAAATCTCAACACACTTATGTTATTCTATTGTGTTGATGAAATTGTGAAACTATGTTATCTTGATTCATCCATGATATCTGACACATGTCATTTACACACAAGCATACATATAAAAGAAGTATGATAACAAATATAAAATCTAGATTATCTAAATCACATGATCAACGAAATAATGTGCTAAAACTTTTAAGTAAATAAAAGACTTAGCATGTTTCTCAGCCCTGCATTATAAAACAAAAATGTTCAGAAAAGGGGCATATGAACTCACCTGGATGTTGTAGTGGTTGACTAAGTAATCAAAGAATGCACATGCTCGTTGTTGTTCTTGAGGTTGTATTCACGATCTTGTGTTTGATTCCAGTTGTGTGTAACTTATGAGTATAAGTTATGTATTTAAGAGTTAATACTAAAGTTGGTTAACACCTATAGATCTTTGTTCTTTGTTTATTCCTAATCCCTTGTGGTGTAATATGCTAACACTTAACCAATATTAGGTTAAATGTGTACATATTATAATGCTCTTGCTTATTTGTTTTAAACTTGATGTATAACCTTGTTATCTTGTAAAGTTTTGAAAACCATTATATTTCCTAAGGAATAACTTAAGTTTTTAGGTTAAACTTAGAATATCAGTTTATGTGAATATAAAATAATTTGCTTTACTTATGTATGTTAACATTAATAATGTGTTACAACTTACTATCTTGTACGTAAAGTACATGTTTGAGAAGTGTTTTTTTTTATTAACCAAATTCAAAAATAAGTTAACACTTTTAGATGAAAACCCTAGTATTCTTTTTATATATTGTAATTTAGGAAACACCATGTGATTATGATTTAATCCTTATTTTTGTTGATAAACCACTTGTATTATGTATTATATGTATATGTTGTACATGTTCTTAGTTAATATCGATGAGGTCCATTAGTAAGATCGACGAAGGGTTCAACCGGTTAAGGTTCACCAGCCCAAGCAGCCCCGTCGACCCTATGAGATTCCCATCGAGATTGTGCCTTGGATGATGAATCATATTACTTGATTTTAGTTTTAGATTACTTGGGTTAAACTCAGTCAATAGTATCGATGAAATTTGGAGCCATGGAAAGCATCGAACTTATCAGGATCTCAAAATCGATGGCACAATATCGATACTAGCTAGTATCGATAGAAATCCGTTTGAATCGCCTTGGATCTTGTCGAAGTTGCCAATATCGGTAGGTTTCAGGCCTGAAAGCCCGTCGATCTTATCAAAATCGACAACGAATTCGGCTGCACTTTCTGGAACACTACCGATACTAGTTGCTGAGTTCTTGCATCGATACTAAAAGCTTCTTCCATCGATATTATCATAACCCATCTCAGATCTTTATTGTGATGCTATCCAAATATACTGAAGTCGTTTTCATGCAAAACTAATGAAGTTTCATAGCTAATAACCAAGTTACAAGTTCAATAGTGCTGGGTTTCGAAAAACCATGAAAAACCGAAGATTGGAGCTCACCTCTTGCTCAAATCTGCTGAATTCTGTCCCGATCCTTTGTACTTTTGTGTGGGAAACGTCAAAAGATTCGTGTGGATACCAAATTTGAACGATTTGTTCAAGAATTGAGAGAGATATTGAGGTTTTTGTGATGAAATTTTAGAGAGAGACTGATAAACCGGGAAAGTAGAGAGAGAGTGGGTAGATAGAAGAATAAATGAAGAATTAAATGTATTTTAGGGGTTTTACACCCCCTTGAGTGTTAGGGTACGTTTCGGATGCTCGGTTCTTGTTTTCGTTACGTTTACGAAACGTAACGCGAAATTTTACGCATGTTTATAAAAATAGTTTTCTTAAATTATTTCTAAAATGTTTTCTATTTATTTTCTTTAATTTATTATTCGAAAATGTTTACTTAATGCCGTTTCGTCAGATCGTATTACCATCGCCCGTATTCGTTCGAATCGTCACTCGAACGTACACGAAGATAGCTTTACTTTCTTATTTTGTTTTCTACTTTCCAATTATCATTCAGAATGTCAAACCCACAGATACGTTGTGTGAATCGTCACCTACACAAACTCACTGTCAGTTTATTATTCTGAAACGATACTGAACTTCTGTTTTGACTTGGATTTCCTCACTGACGGACTCAACTGAACTTACCCTATTTTCATATTGTTATAGATAATTTCACATTGTTTTCTTACTGAATTAACGGCCATCTGATTTTTGTTACTTATGGAAACCAGATCGCAACCGATATGTTTTTGTTCCTTGTTTTCACACTGTTGTTTTACATGAGTTGTTTGTTGCATTTCTGTATTTAAATTTTCATTCAAATACTTACAACTGTTTAATGTTCTCATAGTCATGTTGTCTCATAACTGTTTAACACATAGTTATTTACACATAGTAATGGTGAAAATACATATACCGTACGGATTACCGGACGATATGGTACTAGTTTTCACACTAGGAGTACGCATGGAAATATGTTCCCATTTCCACATGGGGATTTCTGGTTGTTGTAGTAATCCAGATGGTATGTGGTACTCAATTTTCACTTTGGCACAAGTCAAACATTTACTCACATACGTGGCAATGCTGGCCTTTATGTTTGGCCACCAGTAGAGTACCCTAAGTTCATGATACATCTTGTCTGATCTGAGATAAATGGAATATCGAGACTTATGAGCCTTGTCCATCATTAGGTCTCGTAAGCTCCTGTGATGTGGAACCCATACGCTTTTCATGAAATAGTGTAAGCCATTGGCTTTTACATCGAGCTGCTTCTCCATTCTTTCAAAGATTTGACTACTAAGTTTTCCTCCTTCAGTGCTTCAGTTTGGGCATTACGTATTTGCTTAGGGAGATTTGTGTGGATTTTGATTTATAAAGCTCGTACCCTTTTGGGGTTTTGAGTTCTTCTTTCGACTTAAGGCATCGGCCACCACGTTGGCCTTCCCCGGTTAATATTTGATAACATACTTCTACTCATTCAAGTGTTCAAGCCAGTGACGTTGCCACATGTTTAGTTCCTTCTACTCGAATAAATGTTGGAGAATTTTATGATGAGTGTATATGGTGCACCTTGTACCACACAAGTAATGTCCACAGGTTTTGTGTGCCAATACCAAGGCTCCTAGTTGTAAGTCGTGGGTTGTGTATTTCTATTCATGAACCTTTAGTTGTCGAGAGGCGTATGCAATCACATTCTCTTGCTGCATTAGCACGCAGCCATGTCCCTGTATCGAGGCATCAAAATATACCGCGAAATCGTCTGTTCCCTCTGGAAGGCAAAAAATAGGAGCACTACAAAGCTTTTTCTTGAGAATCTGGAGCAGAGCTTCTTGTTTATTACTCTAGTGATATTTCTTTTCCTTATGAGTTAAGGCTGTGAGTGGTTGAGCGATTTGGAAAATATCTCTATGAAGTGACGATAATAGCCTGCCAAGCCTAGGATTTGCAGCACCTCAGTTGGGATCTTTGGTGCATCCCAGTTCTTGATGGCCTCTATCTTGGATTTATCCACGTGTATTTCTTTCTCGTTAACCACATGCCCCAAGAATTGGACCTCTATGGTCCAAAATTCACATTTGGAGAGTTTAGCATACAATTTCTCTTGTCACAAGAGCTCAAGAGCTAATTGAAGGTGCTCTTTGCGTTCTTCCTGATTCTTAGTGTAGATAAGGATATCATCGATGAAAACAATGATAAACTTGCCAAGGTATGGTTTACACACTTGATTCATGAGATCCATAAAAACGGCAGGTGCATTGGTGAGACCGAATGGCATGACCAAGAACTCGTAATGTCCGTACCGAGCATGAAAAGTGGTTTTAGGAATGTATTCCTCTTGGATTCTCAACTGATGATACTTAGATCGCAGATCGATCATAGAGTAGTAACTTAATCCTTGCAATTGACCTAATAAATCATCAATACGGGACATGGGACATCAATTTTTAAAAGTTACTTTATTGAACTCACGGTAGTCGATGCACATGCGAAATGTGCCATCCTTCTTTATGAAAAAAAAAAGACAGGATCGCCTCATAGTGAGAAGCTCTGTTTGATTAAACCCTTGTCCAGTAACTCCTGTGGTTGGTTGGACAGTTCTTGCGTCTCTGATGGTGCAAGTTGGTAGGGTGCTTGAGCTATAGATGTTGCTCTCAGCGCGAGGTCTATGCGGAATTCCACTTGTCGTGGTGGTGGAAGTTCTAGTAGTTCCTCAGGAAATACGTCAGGAAAATCGCACACAACTTGTATTTCCTCTAGTTTCTTATCCTCTTTGAGTTTTTCGGTGATAAGTGCCAATAAGGCGATATACCCCTTTCATAGGCATTTGTGGGCTTCCATGTACGACATAACATTTAAAATAGTGTTTTTCCTTTCGCCTTGGATGGATAAGATTTCCCCAATAGGGAGGGGGATACACACAACCTTATCCTGGAAGACTATTTCAGCTTGGTTTTCAGACAACCAATTGATGTCTACTACGACATCATAGTTTCCGAGCGTGACTGGCATGAGATCGATTCTAATCTTGAAGTTTGCCAGCTCTAAAGTGCATCCTTTCAGGATGTGTTTGGCTCCAATCAACTTACCATCGGCTAGTTTTGTAGGTTTGGTGAAACCGTTCAGGATCGAATCACAAGTTCTACAAACTATCAACTACGTGCGGAATCCATAGTCAATATGTATAAAAGTCAATAATACAAGCAAATCCATAAACACATATTTGATTATCAACACATGATAACAAAATTCACTCAGAATTACAGACTTCTCACATAGAGAGAATCAGCAGATCTATCTCAAAGTTCTACTGAAAATAACAAACACAACTTCTATTTATATTACAGACCGGCGAACCTTAGGTTCGTCAGCCGAACCCTAAGGTTCCCTGAGCAAACCCTTAGGTTTACTAGACGAACCTAAGTAAACAAACCAAAAGGTTCGCCTAACCTTCTCAATGTTATAGGTTCGCCAAACCTGCCTAGGTTCGTGGGCCAAACGAACCTTGGCAAACATTAAACGAACCTTTACAAAATCAAAATAAATACAACTTTTGAATAGCAAACAATTACAAATATGCACTAACAAACTCCCCCTAAATGTTTGCTATCAAAATCTTCATTCTTGATCTGCAACTTTGTCTTTAACACCACTTGATTCTCCAACATCTTCAGTCACCACATTATCCACCGCTCGTATAACAACTGAGCGTGGAATCTTTGCAAGTCTTTCTGCCTCCAATCTATCATCTCTTTCATCTCTTTCCTTTTGCAATTGCATCAACTCAGTATAAAGATAATTCACATCATTCCAATTGCAACTAGAATGTATACGCAAAGTAAAACACATTCGTGCAATGGTCTGATACTGCATTGCCATATCTTTGTAGCTCACTCCAACATCATGAAATCCGTCTTTAGCATATATCTTAGCTGAATCAAGGAAAATAATATCTTCTCTTGAACAATTAACAATACATATAGGATCAAGCATTCGTATCACCATCCAATCATCATCCTGCTTCAATACAATCACACCTTATGAAGTTCTTTCATCATAAAACCAGAATTTGAAATATGGATTCCAATCTTGTTCAACTTTTCTGAGCCTTAGCCTTTTGTAAACTATTGGCTTTTCATAATTTTTAAATCTTTCTCTGAACTGAGGAGATAACAAACTCCATCCAAACCTTGCTTCTTTCTTTAACAAGTTCTCAAAAATCTCATTGTGTCGAGTCTGTATAGGCTTTATCATTCTTAGTCTTGAAAGATCTTTGCACTCGAAAGCTGGTAGAATCATCAAATCAGTAGCCTTGCCAAAGTATTGGCATCCATCAATTCTTTTAACCACATAACAACCCTTATCAGATAAACTTCCAGGAATGTAATGAAAATAACCATAACTAATAATCCTTCCAATCATCTTGGATTTAGATCGAATCTTGAACTTCTTGGATTGTTTAGTTAGGTTTTCTGGATCTTTATCTTCAAACACTTCTCTCATAATCTTGAAAGAATGTAAATGATCAATAATGTACTTAGTCTTATCTTGAATCTCATTCCATAAATCTATGTTTGTCTTTACTTTAAATGGATTCAAAGTTGTACTTGACATACTTCCAACTTCAAACATTTTCTTCATCATGTTTAAATTCAACAATTCTTCATCAATAACATCCTTATGAAAATCAGATAAATCAGTATCATCATATTCTTCAAAATCAAACATCAAATCATCATCATCATCCTTATCATCATCAAGTACAGATTGATAGTCTTGAACTGAATAATCACAAATAATTTCTCCTTCTTCTATCTCCTGATCAACTTGAATCTCAACAATGTTTCTCTCTGCAAATCTATATCAGAATGCATTTTAAATAAATTAAGAAAAGTAGGCAGAGAGTAATCAAGAATAGCCATGGGATGTTCTATTGCATCTAAATCTTCAAAAACAACTTCAATACAATCCCTAGCCCTATCAGAAGATACAGAAGTAATTGGAACAGCATCCTTAGCAAGCTTGGAAGGAGAATACACAACTATAGCTCCAGTCACACTATCTAAACCATTAACATTACCAGTAACTCCACCAGCACCATCTGCCCCATCATCACCACCACCATTAAAATCAGAATCATCAGGATGTTCATCTATATCAGTATCTCCATAATCAACCTCTTCTTCTTCTTCATCTACATTCTCTTCCTCTACTTTCTCATCAACATCAATATCCAAATCAACCACCACCTTTTCAACTTTAGGGCTTGAAGCTTCTGACTTTACAGTCTTTGACTCCAATTCTTTTATCTTAATCCTTAAATTCATGTTCTCATTCTTCAAATCAACAATATCCTCATAATGCATCTTCACAAAAAATTCTAACTCAGAAATTTTATCTTTCAACACTTTCTTCTCAGCAACCTCTTCTTCTTTCCATTTCATCATCAAATCCATTTGAGCTTTTAACTCATTCAACTCAGAAGTAGAAGAAGATGGTTTCTCAGCAACATTCTGTTCCTTTTCCTTTCTATACTCTTCAAATTCTTTTGTCAAAGCAGATAACCTTCTTTTAATCTCTGAATCATCATAATCAGTAAAGTTGATGTCTCCTAAATCATCAAGTCCTGATAACAAATCATCTCTGGGAAGATCACCATGATGAGTAGAAGTCTCTGGTACTGAAGTAGTAACTGTAGTAGCCTCAACAAAAGAAGATATAAAAGTAGCTACATTTTACAAACTCTTTAGTTTGTAAAGTAGAAGTGTGAATAGTAGAATTTGAAACTGAAGAAGTAACAACAGGAGAAACAGAAGTAGGAGCTAAAGTATAAATCCTAGGTGAAGACACAATGGTCTTAGCAGTCTTAGTCTTTTTCTTCTCATAAGGCCCTCTTTTGGCCATTCTCTTAATCTTCTTTGGCTTCGAAGACTCAGGCTCATCAGGTATAAAGATAGGATCATCTTTTTCTTCTCTTTCTTCTGCAGTCTTTTCAACAAACTTCCTCTTCAGTCTTTTCACCATCTGGTTTCCTTCCTGAACCATTTCATACTCTGACTCTGTGTCAGAAGATTCACTTTCATCATCATCAGCAACAACAGTCTCTGTCTGCATCTCAGACATATCAACTTCCAACGGTTCCTGAGAACTCTGTTCTTGTGATGATTTGGCTTGAGAAGTAGATCGAGATGATTGACCAGGAGTCTTCCTTGGTTGTTGTCTTGGTGGAGGTGGATGTGGTGCTTGATTATCATCAGCTGCAACATCTTGATTATCTGATTCTGACTCATCATGCCTCCATGCATCATTCTCAGGCGCAACATAATTTGCCCTGGCACAATGACCTATAAGATCTTTCTCCAACACAGCATCCCCAGTCCTCTGGTAAACTCTGACTTGACCCAAACTTGAATCAGTCATATGTTTGAGTTTCAGAAGATCCCCTGCTTCCCTGGGTAGCATATCTTCAGGCATCCTCTCATCAATAAGCATCTGTACGAACCTAGGATACATGTAGAATCTATCCTTAGCCTTCGTCACATTGTCGCACGTATATCGAAAGATCATGCCGGAGAAATTGAACGGTTTGTTCAATATAAGAGCAACCATGGCAGATCTCATGAAATCTCTCAACTCATCAAACCTGCCTTTCCTCATGCTAAGGCAATGGAGTAGAACATGAGCAAGAAACTTATACTGCAACGGTAGCTTTCCCTTCATCACTAATATGGAGTTATATGCTCCAAAGTAACGAATACGAAGAAAACAACCTTTGATGCACCTCTCAGGAATGAGAGTTACACCATTCGGTTTTCCTCCAAATTGCAGCACCCTCCTTATGTCAGCCTCTGATATACGAATTGCTTGTCCAAGCACATTCGCATCAATGACATAATCTTCATCAACAGAAATCACTCGAGCTGATTCCCAGAAGCTCTGAATATGAGATCTATATATCTGGCATGAATTGTAGATAGCATAATAAATCCTTGATCTCCTAAGAAACTCGATCATCGGTCTGAAATCTTGACCATTCTTTGTTGTAGGATCCAAGTAAGCACAAACATTATGTTCGTCTCCAAATACTAGGTTTGCCATTTCTACAAATAGAAATAAAAACAATTAGAAACAAAAATTAATCAAACATCAAAAATGAAAAAAATTAAAAAAATTTCTAAGTAGACCAGCGAACCTATCCTTCTTAGACAAACCTAATGCTAGGCGAACGTAATTCAGACGAACCTGTTAGTCAGAAAAACCTTTTGAACGAACCTTGTCATGAACGAACCTTTGGATGAACGAACTTTCTGAATGAACGAACCTTCTGATGAACAAACCTCAGAATAAACGAACCTTTATATGAACGAACCTTGTTGGTCAAACGAACCTTGACCAAAAGGTTCGGTTCATTTGAAATTCATAGGTTCGCCACAAACCTATCAGATAAGGTTCGGCGAACCTTTGTTCATCCAACGAACCTATTCATCAGCGAACCTTTTCCAGATTTCAAATCAAAATTTCAAAACTTTGAATCTAATGATAAAAATCATACACCCAGGTTCGAAATACACCGATGAACAACTTTAATAAAGATGGTTTGTTCAAATTTTAGATTTTAACCAGTTTTAAGTCAATTTACCGGCTCAATCTAAAAAATCCTAAAATCGTTCAAATCTCTCAAATTAGCCGGTCAAATTCAAAAATTTCTACCTAGAAATGCTCACGAGATGATTCTGATTCTAATGATGTCAATAAAAAGTTCTGGGAGGATCTCAATCGAAAAATGAAAAATTCTTTCTTGAGGGTTCGTCGTCTGTGAAACAGATGAAAGTGACGAACCATTTTCATGAACCCTATATTTATACCTCACGAACCTTTACAGCGAACCATGATAACGAACCTTTTTCCAGCGAACCATGATAACGAACCTTTGCAACGAACTATTCTCAACGAACCTTTCTTACGAACCATTTCAGTGAACCTAGCTAACACACCTAGCTAGCGAACCTAAATGACGAACCTTACCAACGAACCATCTTAGCGAACCTTCTCATAAGCCAGACGAACCTTTTAAAAAAAATTTGAATTTTTCTTTAAATTTCAAAACAAATTCTTGTTTAATCATTCCAAAGTCAAACAAATAATCAAAAATTATTGATTTAACATCAAATGAAAAATTAAAATCTTTTTGGAATTTTTTTCAAATTTTTAGAACAAATAAACTACAAAATTTAACAAAAAATAACTATCCTAAAAAATAAAATCTTTTTGTTTGAGAAAGATCCGGACATGAGATCATATTATTTTATAATTTTCAACACATCTGTTTGTATTATTTCAAATATTATCTGCAAATTACAAGTCTAAGATGATTGTCAGTATACTTATCCTTTTAAATTTATCACTTAGTCAAGAAAACAGTTTAAAACAAAATTATGAAAACACTTTATAATATTCCATTTACTTGAACCCATCCCCAATTTGTGAATAACTAATCAAACATAAATGTTCTCAACCTTATAATTTCAATTTTAACTAATTTGATCATGCAAAAATAAAGCAGAATTTCTTTTTGAAAATAACAAAATAGAAATCAATTTGAAATAGTTCAAAATCTTGGAATCAAGGTTGATACTTACGTATGTTCAAATGATCAAGAAAATGAACGAAACAATAATTTAATATTAAGCTTTTAACAATCAGTTCGATATTTTCATATACGCAGAGATTGTCCAAATCTTAATCAGAACCAAGAAAACAAATTTGAATTGTTTAAAGCTATAACAATCAGGTCGATACGTAAGTATACATAAAGAATGTTCCAGCTTTAAACTAAAATAAAAGAAAAAAAACAAAATCAGAATTTCTTTTAAAAATTAAACACATGATCAAACTAGTATTTTGACTTTTTGTTCAAGAACATTTTGTCAGAAAAATTACCACTCTTTCAGGACAAAACTAAGTACTGCATTCTAAGCGTTTGTTTCTTATAAAATATAATCAAAACTTTGTTTAAACTTATCCTGACTAAGTTATAAACCTATCAACACATCATTCGTAGTACTTGTAATTATTTTATAAATTTTAATAACACAAACAGATATATTTCCAAATGCAAATAATGTACTATCATTTCTCACTAAATCGAATCAATTTCTCAGATTTTAATTTTTTACTGTTTTTGTGTTTTTGTTTTTTAATGTTTTTGTATTTTCTACAACTATTCTCCCCCTAAAAACTATAACACAAAAAATGAAGAAAAATCTGATGTTAAGTCAATAAATTTGATTACGAAGGAATTTGATTCTTGATTACCTCACCCATGACCCTGATCCCATTTAATTTGAGTAAGTACTCAAAACGTTGTTTATCAAAGGCCTTGGTGAGAAGGTCTGCCCTCTGCTCGTTTGTGTGTATCTTCACTACATCAATCAGTTTCTTTTCATAACAGTCTCGTATGAAATGAAACCGAATGTCAATATGCTTTGAACGTGAATGATACACTGGATTTTTGGTAATCGCAATCGCAGCCTCATTGTCTACATAAATCGGGGTAGTTAGGAAATTAAGTCCATAATCTCTCATCTGTTGTTGTATCCACAAGACTTGGGAACAACAACTGGCAGCTGCTACATATTCAGCTTCACATGTAGATGTAGCAACAGATGTTTGTTTCTTACACTGCCATGAGACTAACATCTCCCCCAGAAACTGAGCACCTCCAGTAGTAGATTTGGAGTCAGTCTTGCATCCTCCATAGTCAGAATCACTGTAAGCATGAAAGGAGTAGTTATCATCCTTAGGATACCACAGACCAGTGTCTGGAGTACCCTTCAGATAACGTAAAATCCTCTTGACTGCAATCAGATGAGAAACCTTTGGTTTTGATTGATAGCGAGCACATATACTTGAAGCGAATACAATATCTGGTCTAGATGCTGTCAAATACATCAAGCTCCCAATCATTCCACGATATAATGTAGCATTGATTAGTTCCCCCTTAATATCCAGCTCAATCCCGTGATTGGGCTGAATGGGCGTGGAAATGGGTTTACAGTCAAGCATGCTAAACAGTTTTAGCACATCTTGAATGTATTTGATCTGATGGATAAAAATACCATCACCAGACTGATCGATTTGTAAACCCAAAAAGAACTTGATGTCAGACATAGCACTCATTTCAAACTTCTCAATCATAACCTGCTTAAATTCTAAACACATCTGCTCATCGGTAGATCCGAAGATGATGTCATCCACATAGATCTGAACAAGGAGAATGTCCTTCCCTTTTCCCGATAAAACAGAGTTTTGTCTATCTGACCCCTATTGAACCCGTGTTTAATAAGATGAGTCGAGAGGGTCTCATACCAAGCTCGAGGAGCTTGATGAACACCATACAGTGCTTTGTCGAGGATATAGACCTGATCCCGATGGATAGGATCCTCAAAGCCCGGTGGCTGACAAACGTACACTGTCTCCTTCAATGAACCATAAAGGAATGCAGACTTAACATCCAGTTGAAAGACTTTAAACTTCCTGTGAGCAGCAAAAGATAAAAATAATCTTATCGCTTCAAGCCGCGCCACTGGTGCAAAAACCTCATCATAATCAATTCCTTCTATCTGTTTGAACCCTTGTACAACCAAACGTGCCTTGTTTCGAACAATCACGCCTCTATCGTCTCGCTTACACTTCAACACCCACCTGGTGCCAATCTTCTTTTCACCTTTTGTCAAATCTACCAAATGCCAAACTCCCAGATGATGATGACCTGTTCAAAACTCTTTTACCTTTTAATTGATTATCAAAAACTTGTTTTTTATGAAATTTTTCATCCTTAACCCAGACACTCTCAGGATCAAATTTTTGAGAATTTTCATCTCTTCCTCACTAGGCTTTATCCTCCTAGTGTTCCCACTTGTATGTATTACACAACTCTCATTAACTAAAGTTTTCTTCTTGACCTTATGATTTGGACAATTAACAGAAATATGCCCTTTTCCTCCACAAGTGAAACACTTTCGTGTTTCTCTTGGAGTAAATGTATGAAATCTGTTATAATTGTCCATATCACATTCAGCAATGACATGACCCAGTTTCCCGCATTTGTAGCATTTTCTTGATGACATCTTCTTTGGCTTTTCATCACTTCCCTTAGATGAATCCAAAGATTTAAATGCTACAGACGGAGATAAAATCTTTTTCTTCAAATCAGTGACTTTTTTTTAACATTCTTTTGATAAGTCTTTGATTTTCCCTTGTTTCCAACCCCACTCTTGTTAACTTTGTCAACAACTTTGACAAACTTCTTGTCAATCTTTTTAGAAAATTTCTCTGATTTTTGAAAAACTTTGCTTGACTCTCCTTTTTGTGTAGTTGAAGATTCAACAAACACATTGGCTTGACAGTAGAAGTAGTCTTGACTTTTAGGTTTGATTTAGAAACAATCTTTTGTTTAGCCATTGAATTCCCCGCAGATTTTACTTCAGATTTTGATTTCTGAAAAACTGGACTCTTCTTTTCAACAGACTTTGCCTTTTGATGACCAATCATCCTTAGAATATCATATGGGTATTCTAAATCAGTAATGTCCTCAATTATAGGAGCATCATTGTCAATAAATTCACTCTCATGATCAGATTCACTATCCTTTAATGAAATAGGATCAATTTCTAAATCCAGTTCAAGTTCTGGTCTCGGTGCAAAACTAAAAGGAGGTGGAACAGAATGAAAACCAATCCCAGAATTATCACGAGATCTTTGCATAGCTGCAAAATGATCAATGACATATGCGGAATTCTGATAATTCTCAAGCTTGGCTTTGTTCAACTCAGCTTCAGCTTTTGCAGCCGATAACTCAACTTTCAACTTCTGAACTGAATCCAGATGCACAGAAACAGCATGGTTATTCTGTAAAACCTTGATTTTTAAATCTTCGTTCTCTTTACTAAGATCAATTATCTTCTTATCAAATGCCTTTTCTTTTGAAATCAATTTCTTGTTTGCTTCTGTGCATACTCGAAGATTAGAAGTCAACTGTGAGTTCATCTCTTTGAGTCTATCTATCATCTCATACAAATCACTCTGTACCTCAGTCATCTCATCAATCTTCTCCTTTCCTTTTCCTGATTCTTCTTCCAAAGAAGCCATGAAAGCACCCATAAGATCATCATACTTAACCCCCCCAGTCATAGCCCTCATCAGCTTGACTTTCCAGTGCTTTAGAAGGTAATTCTTCCGATTTCTCTTTCTTTTTCTGATAATCTTCCTTAGGCTTGAATGGATTCATATTGCCTTGCTTCTTGGGATTTTTGCACTCTCTTGCAAAATGACCATGTTCACCACAGTTATAACACTGTGTATATTTTGGATTAAATCCAAACTTTGTGTTCCGGTCAAAAGTGAATTTCTTCCCGGTTTTCTTCTCATATATATTAATTCTGCGAATAACACTCGCCAATGCCCACTGCGTATCTATCAACTCCATCTCATCCTCATCAATTTGTGCATAATCTTCAAAAGTCAGATTTGCATTTCCGATTCTCCCAGCCACCTGCTCATCATAAGCACTCACGACACATGACAAAATAGACATATGATCTTTAACAGCTTCAACTGTCACTTTTCCTAAATTTGTTGTGTTAAGATGAACTGGAGGTGGTGTAGACTCAGACTTTTTCTCATTGACAGGACAAGTGAGCTAGAACTTGTAGGCACTGAAGAACTCTGAGTAGATTCAGAAGTTCTAGACACAAAAGCAGTCTGTATCTTCGCAGATGCAGCAGGAGGTGTAGCAACTGAACCACCATACAAGGAAGGGTCTTGAGTGACATTTACCCGTCTTGCTTTACGTTTATCCTTCATTTCTTGTTCCTCCAGTTTATGAATATACTCTACCAATGTCAATCCAGGTAGGTTTTCTCTCAATATGAGCACCAAAGAGTTCCATTTGTCAGGGTATGCATCAGCCAAACAGTCTATCTTCTCATCCTCTGAATACTCAATACCATATTTTCTCACTTCAGTTAACAAGTGTCTGTATCTGGTAATTAAAGCATCCAAAGTTTCATTTCCTATGATATTGAAATTTTCAACCTCCTTTGTGATGTCAGTAGCCTTCATTTTCTTCAGATTGGTATTTCCTTCAACTCTTGCCTTTAATGCATTCCAAAGACTGTAAGTCGTCTTGTGTTCATCAAACTGATGCAAAATTTGATTGGGAATGGCTTGACTCAATAACCAATATGCTTTCTTCTCTGAGTCATACTTTTTCCTTTCATCTACATCCAATCTTTCCAAGAGTTGAAACAAATCAGTACCAACTACTCTTGGTCTCTCATAAGGAGATAAGATTCTTTCCCATAAATTTGTATCCGTGCCATTCAGATGAGTCTCAAATCGTCCTTTCCAACTGTCATAATCAGCTAAATCCAATAGCTTTGGCACTTTATTTGTACTACCCACTTCATTCTCACTGATTAAAATGTTCTGAAGTTTGGAATTCTGACTTGCCATCGCAGCATACATGTCAGACATGATTTTAGAAATGTAAGCAGCGAACCTTTTTCCAAAATATTACTAGCCGAACCTCAAACGAACCTCAGCCGAACCTTCAGATAAAATTTTGTCTTAGCCGAACCTTCAGACAAACCTCAGCCGAACCTATGGACTAAAATTCGTCTTTTGAGCAGCGAACCTTTAAGCAACGAACCTTGAACTCACGAACCTTTGCACAGACAAACCAAGAAACTGGCGAACCTTTAGTTCAAACGAACCCTCAGCCGAACTATACACAGTAAACAGCGAACCTCTGCCGAACTATCACCCAAACTTGCCGAACCTTGACAAAAATCTTTGCCGAACCTTCGCCGAACTATAGCCGAACCTCTGCCGAACCTCCAGCGAACTATCAAACGAACCCTCTGAAAAACCTTCTAGCAGCGAACCTTTGTCTTCAGCAAGTCACAGGTTCGTCCCACGAACCTGTAGCGCAGATTTTGAAATTTTTGAGCGGGAAACCTTCCAAAACTTCAAAAAATCCTCCCAAATCTCTACCAAAACACCTCCAAAACTTCAATTGTTGTAAGTCAACAATAATTGATGATAAACACAGTCATAAATCACCAGAAAATCAATCAAGAAGAAAGTAGAAAGTAGCCATTGATGATCTTCATATCTTCAAATCTTCAATTGCTTGAAATCCTTGAATTTGTAGTGTAGAACTTCACCAAACGCTCTGATACCACTGTAGGTTTGGTGAAACCGTTCAGGATCGAATCACAAGTTCTACAAACTATCAACTACGTGCGGAATCCATAGTCAATATGTATAAAGGTCAAGAATACAAGCAAATCCATAAACACATCTTTGATTATCAACAAATGATAACAAAATTCACTCAGAATTACAGACTTCTCACACAGAGAGAATCAGCAGATCTATCTCAAAGTTCTACTGAAAATAACAAACACAACTTCTATTTATGTTACAGACCGGCGAACCTTAGGTTCGTCAGCCGAACCCTAAGGTTCGCTGAGCAAACCCTTAGGTTCACTAGACGAACCTAAGTAAACAAACCAAAAGGTTCGCCGAACCTTCTCAATGTTATAGGTTCGCCAAACCTGCCTAGGTTCGTGGGCCAAACGAACCTTGGCAAACATTAAACGAACCTTTACAAAATCAAAATAAATACAACTTTTGAATAGCAAACAATTATAAATATGCACTAACAAGTTTTATAGTGTACTCAACCTCTAATGATGTTGGATTATAGCAATTATCTCACTAAATTCACTAGATATGAAACTCTTTCATACTCCAGTATCAACCAATGTAGAAGCATAATGATCGTTTAGGTGCCTAGAGCGAGGTTGGGATCCCTCCTTCCTTCTTTTGCTCCTATCACGAAGGCTCGTCCCCTCAGACCGTTGTTGTTGTTGTTTGGCTGGTTATGGTTGTTATCGGCGTGCTTTAAATGTGGACATTCCCTCTTGATGTGTCCAATATTTCCACATTTGAAGCAACCTTTCGATGCTTCGTGCTATTTTTGTGGCTAGGGAGGCTTAATATGAAGTTCAAATATGCATTCTTTTGCTTCATGTCACACCTTTCCACACTGTTGGCATTAGAAAATGCCACATTGCTCCAGGTGGGTGGTGGAAATTACACTTCTTGCATTTAGGGTGTTTGCCAGCATAGGCTCCCTGGTTTTGATGGTTGGAGTGGGTCGAGTGTAAGCATGGGTTGATCCAAACTTACGTTGTTGTAGAGGTTGCTAGAGAGTTGAGGTTTTGGATAGGGACCTATCCCATTTTCATTTGTTGTCAGTGGTCTTGGCTACGGAACCACGTGGAGGTAAAAGTACTTTGCAATCGCCAAGTCAGTGATTCAGTGGGCTAACCGCACGGCTTGTTGTATGGTGATAGGGTCGGCAGACAATACCATACCCTGAATTCGAGGGGCTAATCCCTCAATGTACTTTTCAGTGTGTTTGTAGGCCGAGGTCACCATTTCTGGACATAAGTGTGATAGTTCATAAGATATGGCAGTGTATGCCTCGATTTCGAAACCGACCATCTTGTGGTTCCAGAACTCAGTTTCCAGTTTTTGAACTTCACCGCGAGTGAAACTATAACACCTGTAAAAATATAACAAATAAATAAATAAAATAATATATATAAAAAGAAAATAGTTATTAAATAATTAAAACTCAATAAACGAAATCAAACTATTAAGAATGTTCCGAAAAATTAAATTACAAGTTTTGAAAAAAATAATAACAACTTAATACCTGAACTATTTAATTTAAGAAACTTCGACCCGGTTATTATAAACAAGCTGAAAAGAACGATCTGATCATATACCCTAACATTTATCATGAAAGTTTAATTTAATATCACTCGACTAGATACCAACAACCGTACCTGACTGATCAAAAAATTTATTTGGTAATCAAATCTTATTTATATTCTTGGCATTTTATACACATCAATATAAGTATAAAAATAAAATATACTAATTAATTAATCATATCCATCAAGTAAACAAATGAAATGAAAGCATTTTCAATTAATATTAATAACTCAACTAATCAAATTTTATTTTGTTTGGGAAAATATCTCAAAACCTGGATCAAATACCATATTCATACTTATCCTACTTCGTTGAGTCGGTGAACCAAAATTTCGTGATATAAAGCCAACGAGCCAAAAGGAAATCACTTCAAAAATTTCTTGAAACCCATCTCTTTGTTCTTCGAATCATTCACCGGCAAGACTTATTAAGCGTTCAAAGAATCTACACGCCATCATCACGTACGTAACCGGCTAAAACCAAACGTAGACCAGAGAACGGGTAACCGGAGAACCAAAACCGACGAGCTTAACCGGCGTTTAAAATCCCTCGTTTCGTTTCAGATCAACACCGTTAAGGTAAATAGGTATTACGTAAATCTCTGATCAAGTATGTTGAGTTCATAGTCGGTGGTTTAGTAAAAGTTAGCTTCGAAAACACCGAAAGTTTTTTTTCCTGTCCTTTCGAAAAAAAAAAAACCACGTAAAAGATAATAGTAGGGATGGGTGTACGTAAACAAGTGTTTATGTATGTTATTTGAAGGTTTACAAGGGAATTGCAAATGCTTAAACAAACCTTGGAACCCTCTGTAATCAAACTGGTTGGTAGTAAACAATGAAGAAGAAATGAATCCATAATTTTATATATTAAACAATTAACAAACGAGCCATAATACAAAAAGAAGGTTAGATGGACTGGTTAGAGCTTGTGTGTTATAGGGAGGAGGTTGGGGGTTCTACTCCTTCTTAGAAAGTTTTTTTTAGCACTTAGTATCCATGGGGTTTGATTATAGCAGACCTTTAGTAGACAAAGGTAATTATTTTGCTATTACTATTTTTATAACTAAATAAATAATTATTAATTGTTTTTAACAGTATAAGTCTTGAAAATCCGATTCAGAAGGTTACGAGTTCGATTCTATCCGAAACTATATTTTTATTGATTTATTTAAATTATTTAAATCATAATCTCTCAAATTTTAAAAATGTTGAATCACAAATTTATGAAATAAACGAATTTATCAAATAAACCAATTCGATCGGTTACACGTTAAAAAGGTCTAAGTCATCATTAATGTAACCGATCAAGTATACGAATATTAAACTATTTAAACTAATGTAGAATCGATTTAAAACTACAGATTTCTGACTCGTTGGAATTCGGTCTACTTGATTATTACCTGATTTCTTATTGAGTGAATTGCTAAGACTAAGGTACGGATTCCTTTTATTTAAATCAGAGTATAAATTCTCTTATCCGTTATGGTACGGATTCTATTTATTTAACTCATAGTATAAATTCTGTTGTCTTTTATCGTACGGATTTTATACCTTTGCCTCATAGTATTTTCTGTTCTCTAATCCGTTTCTGTAATCCGTTTCTGTAATCATTAAAATTCATTTATGTATTGTTCTGATTTCTGATTGCCACGATATGATATCGTGTTTCTCTGTTTCGTTTATCATGCAATAAATCTAGATTATATTGTACTCATTATTGCATGATCCAAATATGACTGAACTTGGTAGTTTATCTACCCTACTGAACCTACTGAACACACTGAACTTTCTGACACGGTATTATGTTACCCGAGCATGCCCCTACATGTAAGGATGACTACAGGCCCTTCATGGCGGCAACCATGATGTGGAACCATCCATGACGGTTAGTTGAGTTCACGGCGTCTCCATTAGTACTCTGATAGTACATTGTGCACCTACTGAATTCTGGGGAGGCGTATGGACTGGTCCTAGGATAATTTTAAACTGTACTTTCTGATTCTGGGGGATAGTGACGTGTATGCCAACACTAATTATCTCATGTGTTTGGTAAGCGGGAGTAGCTACCCATGAACCTTACACTTTTGTATGTACAGTCGGCTCGTGGTATATTCTGTAATGTTTAAAATATGTCTTAAAATATAATATGTGTCAACGTTTCTGAAAGCTTATATTTTATAAAAGTCAGACCACTGATTACTGTTCTGATCCTGTATCTGACCACTGTCAGGTTATATTTCATATGAATTTACCTATTTTTCACCACATTCTGAACTTATTTATTACCGTTGTTTATCCGTTACTGAGCATTCTTTGGCTCAGCCGTATTTTGTTTTTGTGGTGTTTATTTGTATTGTGTAGGTAATCAAGGAAACCAGGTGGGGAACTTTTGAGAGTAAAATCGGAGCTAAATCTGAAAATTTCTGTTACTGTAGTAAATGTAATAATCAATACTTAAAACTTAAATATTTGTTTTGTTATGTTTAATTATCAACTTAAGACTTATGTATTTATGTTTTAAATACATTTGGGATTGTTGCATTTACTTCTGATTCCGTATACGTGACACGTCAGCCATGAACCGGGTTGGGGTGTCGCAGCTATTGTATGAGAGCTAAGGCTCTTTCGTGTAGAAAACTTAAACTAATATGACATGTGAGGTTAATGGGTAGACATTGGGATATGATTATACGAATATTAGGACTTTACATTCTGATTTATTTTTGTGTTAATCAATTTGTAGCATCCGCTTTTAGCTGTTAGAAACCTTGTCTATTATAAAATCTAACCACTTACTTAGCTTTAGGACGTTTCTAATGCAAGTGTACCATTTCGAAAAATCATCGAATATCATTCCGGAACAAGATAAAGACTTCTGGACATTCTGATGGACGCAAGCAAAAATATCTCGACTTTGTTGAACCTATCCATGTCGATTTAAAGATTGCTACCATGCATTCACAATTTGTGTTCCACAAGAGTTGTATACGCATGAAACAACCATTTTAGTTATAATTATAGTTAGTGATTATTAGGAAATCATTTATTCTCGCAAATGGTTTTTCAATCGAATCATTCTATCCTTATAGACAATCATTTGGACCTTGAGGTGCATGATGGGATGACAGTTAGGACACTTATGTAAAGTAAATTGTCGTTATGGTCGCGAACGTAATCGTGAATTTACAATTACATACGGGTTCTACCGAAACTCTATTATGTTGATCAATGTTCATCTGAATGTGTTAATTCTCTTATGATTCTGAACTTGTTATGTTATGCATTGAAGTACTATGTACTTTAAATGTTTCTGAAGCTCTTGATAGGAATTCTAATTCGATAGCCATGGTATATGAAATAGATTCATCCATCTAGTACCTTTCTATCATAATTAGGATATCTTATTATCACCTCATCATATAGAGACTTTCTGATTTGAAGGGCTTCTGTGATTCATTATATCTATGAGCAGTACTAATATGATTATGGACCAACCATCTGTACATTGAGTCACCATAAAATTTCAGAAGCGTTGCGTATTGTTTGGTGATCCTGAAAATCTTTATTAGTATAGTAACGAACTCAACCTCGTAAATCTCTGAATATTTTCTAAGCTCTTAAAGCTCACAAATTTCTATCACATGGTGGTGCCGGATTTCTAGCGTCAGTGAAAGTTGACTCTGAAAATGAACTTAGTGTTTTAGATCATCCCCTTGTTTGTGAATTTCCTGACGTTATTCCTGAAAAATTGCCTGATGTTCCACCTGACCGTGAAGTTGAACTCACTATTGATCTTGTCCCTGGTGCTGAACCAATTTCCAAAGCACTGTATCGTATGGCACCAACGGAACTCAAGGAGTTAAAGGAACAATTAGAAGAGTTATTAGATCTAGGATTCATTCAAACCAGTGTTTCACCATGGAGCGCACCAACAAACTTCATTAAGAAGAAAGATGGGACACAGAAGAAACTGTAGGCACAATTTTCAAAGTGTGACTTATGGCTTGATAAAGTTGCATTTCTGGGTTATGTAATTTCTACTGACAGAATTATGATGGACCCAGAAAAAGTTGAAGCTATCACAAAATGGCTGACACCTACCTCGGTTGCAGAAATCCGAATCTTTTTAGGCCTAGCAGGCTATTATCGTAGATTTGTTGAAGGATTTTTTTTTAAGATCGTTTTACCTCTTATGCAACAGCTAAGAGAAGGTGTCAGGTATTCTTGGAATGATAAACGTGAAAAAAGTTCCAAGAATTGAAGAAAAGATTGGTATCTGCCCCGATTCTCAATTTACCTTCGGGCACATATAAAAAAAAACAACAGAGACTCCTATGTGTGTTAATACAACATGATTAGTTTATTGCTTATCCTTCATGGAAATTACAACCTTTTGAAGTTAATTATCCAACACATACATTGAGCTCGTCTTGGTCATTATCGCTTGGAAGAATTGAAGTCACTATATATATGGAGAGACTTATAATATATTTACTATTCACAATAGTTTAGAATAGATTTTCTCCTAGAATGAGTTAAACATACGTTAGAGGCGTTGATTGAGAATAAGTTGTAACTCAAGGGAACACATGTCAATCACTAGGACGTTTCGTTGTCTAGCCATTAGCAAGATACTTAAAACCATACACGAGAAATAAAATCATCTTAAATTTTGAATATAATTCATGAATAAATGTAAAGGATACCAAATGAGAAATTGAATTGAAAAAAAAAACAAAAAAAAAAACAAAATTTACATGTTGGAATAATTTATGTTAATGGCTAACGATATCAAAATATTAGAACGCATATTGTTACCACGAAGGTATAATTACCATCCTTTGCACGTAATAAATTACCCACTCTTATAGATTAACGAAGATAGGTCATATATATATACACACACACCAGAAACGATTCTCCGACCGTCATTAACGAATTATGCCAAGAAAGACGATCATGTTTGTTAATTTTGTGGAAGAACCGTTATGAACATGAAGCGACTTGGGAGTTAGAGGATATGATTCATTGACAATATCCGAAATTATTCAAGTCTTGAATTATACGACAGTTTACTTTATTATCCGTATTAATTATATGTTTCTGTAAGATTTTATCTGAAATTCTGTGACTAAATCATGACAAAGTTTTAGTATATGACTAGTTAAAATAAAACAAATAATTCGGTAAATCAAGATGATAAATGGTTCTGTAAACTCTGAAATTTGGAGGACGAAATTTTTCTAAGAGGGGTAGAATTATAACACCCGTAAAAATATAACAAATAAATAAATAAAATAATATATATAAAAAGAAAATAGTTATTAAATAATTAAAACTCAATAAACGAAATCAAACTATTAAGAATGTTCCGAAAAATTAAATTACAAGTTTTGAAAAAAATAATAACAACTTAATACCTGAACTATTTAATTTAAGAAACTTCGACCCGGTTATTATAAACAAGCTGAAAAGAACGATCTGATCATATACCCTAACATTTATCATGAAAGTTTTATTTAATATCACTCGACTAGATACCAACAACCGTACCTGACTGATCAGAAAATTTATTTGGTCATCAAATCTAATTTATATTCTTGGCATTTTATACACATCAATATAAGTATAAAAATAAAATATACTAATTAATTAATCATATCCATCAAGTAAACAAAGGAAATGAAAGCATTTTCAATTAATATTAATAACTCAACTAATCAAATTTTATTTTGTTTGGGAAAATATCTCAAAACCTGGATCAAATACCATATTCATACTTATCCTACTTCGTTGAGTCGGTGAACCAAAATTTCATGATATAAAGCCAACGAGCCAAAAGGAAATCACTTCAAAAATTTCTTGAAACCCATCTCTTTGTTCTTCGAATCATTCACCGGCAAGACTTATTAAGCGTTCAAAGAATCTACACGCCATCATCACGTACGTAACCGGCTAAAACCAAACGTAGACCAGAGAACGGGTAACCGGAGAACCAAAACCGACGAGCTTAACCGGCGTTTAAAATCCCTCGTTTCGTTTCAGATCAACACCGTTAAGGTAAATAGTTATTACGTAAATCTCTGATCAAGTATGTTGAGTTCATAGTCGGTGGTTTAGTAAAAGTTAGCTTCGAAAACACCGAAAGTTTTTTTTCCTGTCCTTTCGAAAAAAAAAAACCACGTAAAAGATAATAGTAGGGATGGGTGTACGTAAACAAGTGTTTTTGTATGTTATTTGAAGGTTTACAAGGGAATTGCAAATGCTTAAACAAACCTTGGAACCCTCTGTAATCAAACTGGTTGGTAGTAAACAATGAAGAAGAAATGAATCCATAATTTTTATATATTAAACAATTAACAAACGAGCCATAATACAAAAAGAAGGTTAGATGGACTGGTTAGAGCTTGTGTGTTATAGGGAGGAGGTTGGGGGTTCTACTCCTTCTTAGAAAGTTTTTTTTAGCACTTAGTATCCATGGGGTTTGATTATAGCAGACCTTTAGTAGACAAAGGTAATTATTTTGCTATTGCTATTTTTATAACTAAATAAATAATTATTAATTGTTTTTAACAGTATAAGTCTTGAAAATCCGATTCAGAAGGTTACGAGTTCGATTCTATCCGAAACTATATTTTTATTGATTTATTTAAATTATTTAAATCATAATCTCTCAAATTTTAAAAATGTTGAATCACAAATTTATGAAATAAACGAATTTATCAAATAAACCAATTCGATCGGTTACACGTTAAAAAGGTCTAAGTCATCATTAATGTAACCGATCAAGTATACGAATATTAAACTATTTAAACTAATGTAGAATCGATTTAAAACTACAGATTTCTGACTCGTTGGAATTCGGTCTACTTGATTATTACCTGATTTCTTATTGAGTTAATTGCTAAGACTAAGGTACGGATTTCTTTTATTTAACTCAGAGTATAAATTCTCTTATCCGTTATGGTACGGATTCTGTTTATTTAACTCATAGTATAAATTCTGTTGTCTTTTATCGTATGGATTTTATACCTTTGCCTCATAATATTTTCTGTTCTCTAATCCGTTTCTGTAATCCGTTTCTGTAATCATTAAAATTCATTTATGTATTGTTCTGATTTCTGATTGCCACGATATGATATCGTGTTTCTCTGTTTCGTTTATCATGCAATAAATCTAGATTATATTGTACTCATTATTGTATGATCCAAATATGACTGAACTTGGTAGTTTATCTACCCTACTGAACCTACTGAACACACTGAACTTTCTGACACGGTATTATGTTACCCGAGTATGCCCCTACCTGTAAGGATGACTACAGGCCCTTCATGGCGGCAACCATGATGTGGAACCATCCGTGACGGTTAGTTGAGTTCACGGCATCTCCATTAGTACTCTGATAGTACATTGTGCACCTACTGAATTCTGGGGAGGCGTATGGACTGGTCCTAGGATAATTTTAAACTGTACTTTCTGATTCTGGGGGATAGTGACGTGTATGCCAACACTAACTATCTCATGTGTCTGGTAAGCGGGAGTAGCTACCCGTGAACCTTACACTTTTGTATGTACAGTCGGCTCGTGGTATATTCTGTAATGTTTAAAATATGGCTTAAAATATAATATGTGTCAACGTTTCTGAAAGCTTATATTTTATAAAAGTCAGACCACTGATTACTGTTCTGATCCTGTATCTGACCACTGTCAGGTTATATTTCATATGAATTTACCTATTTTTCACCACATTCTGAACTTATTTATTACCGTTGTTTATCCGTTACTAAGCATTCTTTGGCTCAGCCGTATTTTGTTTTTGTGGTGTTTATTTGTATTGTGTAGGTAATCAAGGAAACCAGGTGGGGAACTTTTGAGAGTAAAATCGGAGCTAAATCTGAAAATTTCTGTTACTGTAGTAAATGTAATAATCAATACTTAAAACTTAAATATTTGTTTTGTGATGTTTAATTATCAACTTAAGACTTATGTATTTATGTTTTAAATACATTTGGGATTGTTGCATTTACTTCTGATTCCGTATACGTGACACGTCAGCCATGAACCGGGTTGGGGTGTCGCAGAAACATTTGCAGTTCATCATCTGTCTGAATTCACCAAGTGTGAACCGCTCCCTCAAGAGGTCCTGCTGCGTATTTCACCGGTTAGCTTCCCTGCAGTTGCTCATAGCGAAGGCTGACTCTGCCTTCTCCATCCAATGTAGGAGACCAACGGCATCCTTATTACCGTTGAATTATTGAGGCTTTCAGTCCAAGAAAGTTTTGAATGTTGCAACATATATACAGTAATCATGATAGTCGTAGACAAGAATAGAACAGTGTCTACTTTTTAGTTTATAAGTCAGTATGATTTGTGTTCAATATGTTAATGTGATTCGTGTGTTCCTGTTTGTGTTTGTTTGTTATAGAATTTGGTTTAGTTTAAGTACAAGTATATATTATTTATTTACAGTCGATATCGCTAGGTAAGAACTCTATTGTATTATATCGAAACAGTGGTGGGCTGGCGGCTGATAAGGCAGGTAGATGGACTCTACGTATGCCCTATACATATACTGCGTTCGGTGTAATAGGATAGTGTTAGTGCGTAGTGTTATGACAAATAGTATGACAAATAGTATGACAAACCGATTATTTAAACAAATCGTAATGCATAAGCGAGACTCAATATCATTATGGGTGACGATTCGTAATGATATTAATGTCGAAATTAGAATTACCAGTAAACATCAATAAATGTATAAAACGACCAAATACGTATATAATTACGGGTATACACATAACTATATTCGTTAAACGGTCCGATATCGATCAAAAAGTAAAATTAAATAAAATATTATATTTTACATTTTACAATTTTGAAACTCATCAATAATAATCAAAATATTCTAATTTACAACAAAAAATATTCGTTTACATAATCGTAACGACGCGTACGTAAAAATACGTGAAACCGACACCGAGCGAGATCGAACACGCGCGGAATCACTTGGGGTATAAAGACCCTAAATTCCCCCATTTTCTTCATTAATTTAAGCCACACTCCTTTCTCTCTCTAAAATTTTCGACTAAACTTTCTCACACTAGAAAACCATTACAAAATCATCAAGAACTCTCTTGATTCTTTACCAAATCGCGCATATAATATATCAAAACGATTGTCTCGACGAGAGGAAGCTTTTAGTTCAAAGGATTGGAGCTAACTCGAACTAATTTGACCAGAATCTTAGTGTAACATCTGCACATTTAGTCATGGTAGTCATAAACAGTGTAAGAACAATGTGTATTCGTATCCTATGTGTATTCATATCCAATATGTCAATGTGATTCATGTATTCATGCTTGTGTTACTGTCATAGGATTTTTTTTTGTTTAATTACAAGTATATAATATTTATTTACAGTCGATTACGCTAGGCAAGAACAGTATCGTATTATATCGAAACAGTGGTGGGCTGGCGGCTGATAAGGCAGGTTGCTGGACTCTACGTATGCCCTATACATATAATGCGTTCGGTGTAATAGGATAGTGTTAGTGCGTAGTGTTATGACGAATAGTATGACAAAAAAATCAATTAAACAAATCGTAATGCGTGAGCGAGACTGAGTATCATTATCGGTGACGATTCGTAATAATATGAATGTCAACTTATAATTACGAGTAAATATCAATAAATACGCAAAACGACCAAAAACGTACGTAATTACGGGTATACATGTAATTATATTCGTTTAACGGTCTGGCTACGAACAAATGTAAAAATAAGTAAAATATTTTATTATGCATTTTACAATTTTGAAACTCATCAAAAACAATTCAAGAAAACTATTTTACAATTCAAAATATTTAATTTTTTAATCGTAACGGCACGCGCGTAAAAATACGCGAAACTGACATCGAGCGAGACCGAATACGCAGGGGACAATTCGGAGTTTAAGAACCTTAGTTTTCTTGTCTTCCTCATCAAGATTCAGCTCACACACCCTTCTTTCTCTTCTTTCTCGTCCAACCCATTTCTCACTAGAAAACCTTCACCAATTCGTCCATAACTTTTTCGTTTCTTAACCAAATTGCGCATATTATATATCAAAACGACCGTCTCGACGAGATGAAGCTGGAAGTACAAGGGATCAGAGCTGCTTCAAAGTATTTTGGCCTGAATCGTAGAGAGAAGTTACGTTGCTGAAGGTATGTTTACTATTGATCATCTCTTTCATTTTGAAAATCAGTTTACAACCCTCATTACCCACAAAAGGGACCTGAAATCGACTTAGGAACTGTTGGATGAAGTTAAATTGATTGTTGGTAGTCGATTGAAGTCGTGGGTGGGGCTGAAAGTAGTATAGTATCGATGGGGGTGCTAGCCAAAATCGGTTAAAGATGGAAAGGAATAAATGGGTTAAGGGCTGTGGGGATCCTTAGGTTAATACACAGGTTCCCGTTTTTGGTTCCTGTACAATACCTTATGGGGGATCCTAATCCCAGACAATAGTTCCCACCTTTGGTTCTTCTTTGAAGACCAAATGGGGGATCCTCAAGTTAATACACATGTTCCCAGTTTTGGTTCTTCCTTGAAGACCTAATGGGGGATCCTCAAGTTAATACACATGTACGCACCTTTGGTTCTTATTTAAGGACCTAATGGGAGATCCTCAAGTTAAGACACAGGTTCCCGCTTTTGGTTTTTCTTTGAAGACCTAACGGAGGATCCTCAAGTTAATACACAGGTTCCCACTTTTGGTTCTTATTTGAAGACCTAATGGGGGATCCTTTGGTTCTTATTTGAAGACCTAATGGGGGATCCTCAAGTTAATACACAGGTTCCCGCTTTTGGTTCTTATTTGAAGACCTAACGGGGGATCGTCAAGTTAATACAGAGGTTCCCGCCTTTTGTTCTTCTTTGAAGACCTAACGGGGGATCCTCAAGTTAATACATAGGTCCCCACTTTTGGTTCTTATTTGAAGACCTAATGGGGGATCCTCAAGTTAATACACAAGTTCCGACCTTTTGTTCTTATTTGAAGATCTAATGGGGGATCCTCAAGTTAATACACAGGTTCCCACTTTTGGTTCTTCTTTGAAGACCTAACGGGGAATCCTCAAGTAAATACATAGGTTCCCACTTTTGGTTCTTATTTGAAGACCTAATGTGGGATCCTCAAGTTAATACACAGGTTCCCACCTTTGGTTCTTATTTGAAGACCTAATGGGTGATCCTCAAGTTAATACACAGGTTCCCACTTTTGGTTCTTCTATGAAGACCTAACGGGGGATCCTCGGGTTAATACACATGTTCTCGTTTTTGATTCATGTACAACACCTTATGGGGAATCCAAATCCCCCGATTTGTTACAAGGAAGTCATTCATGTTTTCAAGGATAATCTAATGTTCTTAAACATAACAATTATACAAAGCCATATTCATTAACAGGTTAACACGACTTAATCAATCAATCAAAGTTTATAACCTATTAAATCTTATATTATATGTACGATTACAATGTTATAGGAAACAGTTATAAGTCTATTTGCTTGCTACTTGTTCATGTTTGGAGTCTACTGCTGTCAGGTGAGAACATTAGTCCCTCTTTTACTGTTTTACAACTGTTTTGGGGTGGAACACGTGACCAAACACTCTTTATACAATCATATTTCATATATAGGATTTATGCTACTTTTCAACCAATACAGGTTCACTTTATAAATTCAAGGGATTTCTCTACTATTTTTAAATGATTTATCATGTATTCAAAAGCATTTATCAACTGTTTAAAAGGTTTTATCAACTGTTAAACATTTTCTACTAAAAGGTTTTATAAAAGGTCCTCTAAAATTTTTTACACAACATGGTTTTATAAATGTTAAACACTTTTAAAGAATAAGCATTTATAAACTCTTTTCCTATAAACTTGTGCTTTCGATAAAATAATATTTTATAAACCTTGTTATTATACAAGGACACTATTCTCAGTATTCAATAAAGGGTTTCAAAACAAGGTATTCAATCAATAGGTTTCATGGTGGTATTCAACCAAAGGATTTCAAATCATGGTATTCAAGCAAGGTTTTCAAATCATGGTATTCAAGCATGGTTTTCAAATCATGGTAATCAATTAAGGTATTCAACCAAAGTATCCAAAAGCATGGTGTTCATCGTTGTGAACAAACTTATACACACATCAAGACACTTATTCAATCTTATTCTTATTCTTATAACGTTAGTACTGGGTGATCACAACAAGGGAAAGCGGGACACGTTTTGGTTACGCCAAGGCTGCAGATAGCATTTTAAATATGTTTTAAAAAGTAACTGCAGATTGGATGCCTACGGTAATATGGATTTGCAGCTAATTAACTTTACCAGCATAGGTCATATTGACCGTGTACGTCAACACGAAGTTTCTCTTTTGAGTAAACTCATTAGTACATCTCATGTTGATGCTGACTGCTTTCTGACTCCAAACGTAGTTTGGGACTTGATTATATGTTGGCTTTTCTCGTAGATAGTCATATGACTGTTTGCACATGTTATTCTTACTTGATGTTAGTTTGGGTTGCAACTATCCATGTCATTTTCATACAATGTTTTATACATATGTTTTTCAATGCAGAATCACATATACAAATGTTAAACCTATTGTTCTCACCAACTACTTTTGTAGTTGACAGTTACTTTTCACGTGTTTCAGGTAATCGGGTTTAGAGCTTTACAAGGATAACTATGGAGACCATAGTTAAGATAGAACAAGATGAAGAAACAAGCTAGGATGGATTAGAAACCCACATAATCCTGATTGTTTAATTGTCTTGTCTGAATCTTATTTTGTAAACAATATTTTTGGGTCTGTAGGTGTCATTCTTTTGGTAGAAAGATAGAATGTCTGTAACTAAACAATTTTCACTATTTATCAGCTTTTTGTTTCAAAATGTGTTCTCAACCTTTCAACCTCCAGACCTAGACTTGAAAATGACTTGGGAATGTTGGAAACAGTTTGGATTAGACACATGAAGGCTGGAAACGGGTGAAATGCTTGAAGGGGCTTAGTATAGACACAAACCCCACGTTGATACTGTTAATATCAACGAGCTAGACAACTGAAGTCCAAGTTTGATGAACCAAAACCCACATTGATATTGTTAATATCGACGAGCTAAGTTCGATGTTAGTTTTGAGTAGGCTACTAATATCGATGGGGATAGAGAACTTGAACTTAGTTGACTTACAGTGTCGATATTAGAGTTTCAAGACCAAAACCATTCCAAAGGTGCCTTCTAGAATGAAGTCCAAGTAGTATCGACGGTTTAGTTGGGTCGAGATTGCTAGTCTCGAAGCATTCCATCGAACTTAAGCCCATCGATAGTGTTAATATCGATGGGCAGTGACCTGATCTTAGGCGAGCCTTAATTCAAGGTGAAGAGCTATGCAAGAGTTCGAAAAACATTATAAATCAACAATTTTACTTAGTTTAAGACAATCCAAGTGGTATGGAACAAAGAAATGTGAACATTGGACGTGTAAAGAACATAATATCGATGAATTAGAAGGACCTTCGATATTGTTAATATCGATGGTATTCCTTTGAGCCTAGAATGATCGATTCTACTAAGCTCGACCATCACACCATCACTAAGGGCTGTCGATATTAGTTGCTTAGTCCATGCATGAGTTCTAAACCTAAGGATTTTCTAAGTTACACATTAAAGAACTTACAAATGATCATTTAAGCCTAAGAGATCAATAAGGGTGCTATAACCCTAATTTGATTCTAGTGATTGTAGATTAGTCTAATTCTAATTAGGTCTAACTTAATTTAAGAATAAGATTATATCAGGGTCACAAAGGCTTAAAGCACATAAACTTTTCAACAAACTTCATGTGAACATGAAGTTATCAAATTCACAAACACATGTTACATATATGCATAACAAATTTTATGCATAATGTAACATGACACATACTTTTGAATCATAAGCCGATCATCATTTCAAGGAATCAATCAAGGTTTTCAAATTAATCTAATACTCTTGACCATGGGAACAAGTTATACAAAGGAAGGGTCATTAACAAGTTAACGCAAGTTAGTCAATCCATCAAAGTCTAAAACATCATAAATGAAATCTTATATTATATGTATGATTACAATGATATAGGAGTCATTTAGAGGTCTTGTTGTTTGCTACTTGTACAGGATCTAAGTCTACTGTTGTCAGGTGAGAACATTATCCCCTCTTTTACTGTTTTATAACTGTTTTGAGGTGCAACACGTGACCATAACATCTTTATACTACAACATTTCAATTACAGTATTCATTACACTTTTGCAACGATCAAAGGTTTACTTCTCTATTCTAAAGGATTTACCAACTTTTTAAAAGGATTTACCAACTGTTAAACACTTTCTACTAAAAGGTTTTATAAAATATTTTCTAAATTGTTTACAACTATGTTACACAAAATGGTTGTATAAATGTTAAATAATTTTAAGGAATACGTTTTATAAACTCTTTTACTAATAACTTGTGTTTTCGATTAAATGTTATGTTTCAAACCTTTTTACTATACAAGGACACTATTCTTAGTTTTCAATAAAGAGTTTTCGAACAAGGTATTCATTCATGAGATTCAATCAAAGGTTTCCAACTCAAGGTATTCAATCAATGGTTTTCAAAACAAGGGATTCAATCATGGTTTCAAATCAAGTATCCAATCAAGTTAAACGTTTATTCAATCTTGACAACAACTAAATGACATGGTGTTCGTCATTGTAAACAAGCTAATACACATCAAGACACGTTTATTCAATCCTATTCTTATTCTCTTAACGTTAGTACTGGGTGATCACAACAACAGAAAGTGGGACACGTTTTGGTTACACCAAGGTTGTGGTTAGTGTTTAAATATGTTTTAAACTCTAACTGCAGATTGGACACGTTATGGTTATATGAATTTTCTACTAATTAATTTTACCAGCATAGGTCATATTGACTGGGTTATGTCAACATGGAGTAGTCTTCAGATTAAAATCATTAGTACAACTTCTGTTGAATTCTGACTCCAAATGTAAATTTAGGACTTGATTATGTGTTGGATTTTCTAGTAGACAGTCATTTGACTGTTTGCACACGTTACTCTTACTTGATGATAGTTTTTGTTACAATTATCCATGTCTTGTTTATACACATGCTTTATTCATATGTTCATCATTTCATATTCATATTTCAAATGATAAACCTATTGTTCTCACTAACTACTTCTGTAGTTGATAGTTACTTTTCACGTGTTTTAGGAAATCAGGTTTAAAACATCTCAAGGGTAACTAAGGATACCATACTAAGATAGAGCAAGATGAAGAAACAACCTAGGATGGATTAGAATCTCAGTTAATCCTGATTGTTTAATTGTCTTGTTTTAGTCTTATTTTGAAAATAATATTTTTGGGTCTGTATTTGTCATTCTTTTGGTAGATAATTAGAATGCATGTAACTAAACAAATGTCTAACATTATAAAACTAGTAATGCATTGCTGTTTTTCTTCTTCAATACTTGCGCATGATTCAACCATTGTTCGTCACCACACCGTGGATTCTGCATGCGGCACAGGGGGTGTGACAGGTTGGTAACAGAGCCAAAGTTGTAGAGAACTAGGAAAAACCCAATAATTAATGGCCTAGACTATAACCTAAGCTACCCCATAGGACTAAGTGCTATATGCTTGAGGATAATTAGGATCTAAGTAAACTTAAGTAAGCATTAAGTCTACACTAAGCATGGAAGATCTTAGGGATAAACTTTTCTAAAATTAGTTATCGAGTCAAGGAATTTGGGGTCAGAACTCTGTAATCTTAGAGTCCAAACTAAATTTCATAATACATATTCATCAAAGGATTTCAGAGGCAAGGATCTGTATTCTTAGTATCTTTGATCTGAAATTCTCATCATGTTATCATCATCATTAGGACTTCATAACTTAGAATTCTCTGTAACAGTATTCTTTAGTTGAAGTTCACACCAGGAGATCATTATACTCAATGCTGTAGATATTGGGAACTTAGGATAATTATCCCAGGACATGTAATATTAAAACCTAAGGTCTTGATTTCAAGTAAATCAAGAACCACGGTTTACTCAATCATAATCATATTCATAGTACAGGAGAAAATCATGATACAATCAAAATCAATGAAGGGTAGGGATCCTAGCTTCAAATATAAACGGTGGCCTAGCTCTGACATACTGAAATGGTGGTGGGCTGGCGACTGGGCTTGACCCTACGTATACCCTATACATAAACTAACTTAAGTATGACAGGGGGAATTCGGCGTGAGTATTTGAAGTAATGGTCCGGGAGCAACTGAAATCATTCAAACATTAGTCAACCATATGAGATACAATCATTGCATGAATCAACCATACGTGAATCGATCAATTGTGTTAATCAATCATAAATGAATAAATCATAAGGGATACAATCATTGTGTTAATCAACCATAGGTGAGTCAACCATTTTGTGTGTGAATCAATCATAGGAACAATCTTTATGTGTAGTCCTAAGTAATTACATGCTTAGTACTTACTAACATAGGTTAACAGGACAAATTTAAGCACATGTATGATTTAGTTCTACATGTTAACAATTTTTAGTATGTGCACACATAATTCAATCATAATTCAACCATAGATTCAACCATAGTTTAGTTAATCAAGATCATGAGATTCTTTATCAATGGAACATACTTATGAATCAATACAATCGTGTTGCCAAATCCTAGCAAAGGCACGATCGTGGTATATCGGAGCGGTGGTGGGCTGGCGGCTGGGTTGGCAGTTTGTTTGACCCTACGTATGCCCTATATATAAGTTATCTTCAGTATACCGGGAAAGTGTCAGTGTGTAGGTTTGGTGGAGTAATCTTGTGAAACATCATACATCATCACATGAGGAGTATACTAACAAGTTAACTGTTGTATGTAAACTGTCCGTATGTGTACTTCCTCATATTACAATTGAATGATAATATTAGTAGTATGATTATATTACTATCTTTATCCTATAAAATCAATTGTGTAACTTCACGTTACTGGCTCATTTGTGGTTTCTCTTTGTAGAATGCCTCCTCGACGTGAGAATAACGTCGAGGGATCGACGAGTGGCAACGATGGAGAAATCAACAAGATCGACCTAGTCCTCTCTATTCACATGAGAGAGCTTATTCCGGAGATGGTCACTGAGATCACCAATAACCTTCGGGGAAGTACTAGTGATTCAACAAACAACTCAAACACCAATAACACCAGAACTGCTACCTTCACTTTCAAGCAGTTCAATGATGCTAAACCTCCGCAGTACGTTGGTACTAAAGGAGCTACTGGCATGCTGCAATGGCTGGAAAGCATTGAGGATATCTATGACTTCACCAGATGTCCTGAAAATCTGAGGGTCAAGATGGCCTCAAGCGCTTTTTACAAAGGCGCTCTCACCTAATGGAATTCTAAGAAGAAAACCAAAGGATGGGAGGTTGCTTTGGCCTTACTGTGGGAAGATTTTAAGAAACTACTGGTGGAGCAGTTTTGTCCACGCCATGAGCTGCAAAAGCTGGAGGCTGAAATGTGGAGTTTGGCCCAAGATAGAGGCGAGAATGCAAAGTACACAACTCGTTTCCATGAGTTGTGCCTTTTGGTTCCACATCTGGTTACTCCTCTACCCCGCAAGATAGAGAAGTACATCGAAGGATTGCCCCTAGTCATCAGGGGAAATTTCTTGAGAAGTGATCCCACTAATTTGGACACAACCATTCATCTGAGTGCCACTCTTACTGAGGAGTATGTCAAGGCTAGCATACTCACTTGAAAAGGTTACAAACAGGCACAACCTGATGAAGGCAAGAAGCCCGAGCAAACACAACCTAAGAAGAAGAAGCTGAAGCAGAAGATGATCAAGAATTATGTAGCCATGACTGTAGCTGCACCTACCCAAGCCACTCCCATTAATGCTGTTCCACAATCTGCTATGGCCAGAAAACCGTATCCTGGTCCATATCCACTGTGCACAAAGTGCCAGTATCATCATCTGCCCACTTTTCCATGCAGAAAATGTCTCAAGTGTGGAAGATTTGGACACTTTGCAGCAATGTGCCGTGCCACTCATCTTGCTGCAACCACTACAACAACCGTTGCTCCTGCTATTACAGGTGGCAAAACTTGTTATAACTACGGAGAAGAGGGACACTTTAGGAATCAGTGTCCACGTCTCAACAACAACACAGCTGCAACTGCCAGTGCTCGTGCCTTTGTCATCGGAGCTATCGAGGCACGCGAGGAGCCGACAATCATCACAGGTACATTTCTCATCAAAAATCATTATGTTTCAATATTGTTTGATACCGATGCAGACAAAAGTTTTGTTTTCGCTACTGTTGCAACTTTATTTGATATACAACCGTCAGTACTTACTACTCCATATACAGTAGAAGTAGCTGATGGTAGGAACATACTTTTGAATTCAATTCTGAATGATTGTAAACTTATGTTTAATGATCATTCATTCTTCGTCGATCTCATCCCAATGACACTTGGAAGCTTCGAAGTCGTCATTGGAATGGATTGGTTATCTAATAATAATGTCGAAGTCGTTTGCTCGGAGAGTTACTTCGATGTCCGACGAAACGATGCGAGTTTACGGCGAGAAACCCTGCCGCGGATTAAAGACCGTGTCATGTATTAATGCTCAAAAGTACCTGAAGAAAAAATATTGTGCCTTCCTGGCACATGTAGTGGAGAAGAAGCCTGAAAAGAAGACGGTGAAAGACGTACCAGTCATCGAGATTATCCGGAGGTATTCCCAGAAGACTTGCCTGGACTACCACCAGTCCATCAAGTGGAGTTGAGAATCATTCTCGTCCCTGGAGCAAACCCAATAGCGAAGTCATCGTATCTATTAGCACCGTTTGAGATGCAAGAACTGTCTAGTCAGCTTCAAGAACTTCTAGACAAAGGGTTCATCCGACCGAGCTACTCACCATGGGGTGCTCCAATTCTCTTTGTCAAGAAGAAAGATAGCTCGTTTCGTATGTGCATCGACTATCGTGAGTTGGACAAGTTGACAATCAAGAATAGATTTCCTCTGCCCAGGATCGATGATATGTTTAATCAATTACAGGGAGCGACTTGTTTCTCTAAAATTGATCTACGATACGGGTATCATCAGCTGAGAGTAAACGATGAGGATATACCAAAGACGCCATTTTGGACTCGTTATGGACACTATGAGTTCGTGGTTATGCCTTTCGGGTTAACCAACACACTGACAGTGTTCATGTACTTGATGAATCGAGTCTATAGGTCGTACCTAGATCAGTTTGTTATCTTCTTCATTGATGATATACTGATTTATTCTAAGTCAGAACAAGAACATGAGGATCATTTAAGGAAGGTCTTAGAACTGCTAAGAGCTGAACAACTCTGTGCCAAATTCTCTAAATGTGAAGCACGGGGTAGCTTGGTAATAAAATCCTTAGCTATTTGTTCCCACTTCCATTGTGGTATCTCTGGTTTTTCTAGCAAACCTGACGATTTCTGATGTTCAGCTTTGACCTTAGCACATGTTAGGCACTTACCAACATAAGTAGCCACATCCATCTTCATACCCGGCCACCAATGAAATGACCTAAGATCTTGGTACATCTTATCAGCACCAGGATGAACAGAATATCGTGTTTTGTGTGCCTCATCAAGTATGAGTTTTCAAAGTTCATCTACGACCGGGATCTATACACTATCCTGGAAGTAGATAAATCCATCTTGTTTTGTCTCGAAATGTTTCTCGGCTCCACAATTGAGCTCCTTTCTTAAGTTGTCTCTTGCCACTGTCTCTTGTTGTGCTCGTAGAATTTGACCTCTTAGACTTGTTTGCACAGTCATTCCCATTGCTCTAACGCGCAAGGGTTTGACTCTTTCCTTCCAGCTCAAAGTGTCTGCAACAACATTAGTTTTGCCCGTATTGTATTTGATCACACAATCGTAATCGTTTAGGAGCTCAACCCAACGTCTCTGTCACATGTTAAGCTCCTTTTGATGAAATATGTCCTGTACACTCTTGTGATCTGTGAAGATAGTGAATTTGGTACCGTACGGGTAATGTCTCCAAATCTTTAAAGCGGAGACAACAGCTCCCGGTTCTAGGTCATGTGTTGTGTAGTTCTTCTCGTGTATCTTAAGTTGTCTTGATGCGTAGGCAATGACTTTGTCTCGCTGCATTAGAACACATCTGAGTCCCTGATGGGAAGCGTCACAGTACACTACAAAGTCATCATTGCCCTCTAGGAGTGTTAAGATTGGAGCATTGCACAATCTTTGTTTCAATGTTTGGAACGCCTCTTCCTGTTTCTGTGTCCACACGAATGGTTCACTCTTCTGTGTCAGCTTTGTGAGAGGCAGGGCTATCTTAGAGAAATTCGAAATGAATCTCCTATAGTAACCCGCCAAACCCAGAAATGATCTGATCTCGGTAGGTGTTGTGGGCACGTCCCAGTACTTGATTGCTTTAATCTTGGCAGGATCCATGTGAATACCATTATTGTTAATCATATGACCCAAGAACTGAACTTCCCACAGCCAAAATTCACACTTGGAGAATTTGGCATAGAGTCGCTCGTTCTTCAGAAGTTCAAAGATTGTCTTGAGATGTTGTTCATGTTCCTTCTCGCTTCTTGAATAGATCAATATATCATCAATAAAGACAATAACAAACTGGTCTAGGTACGGCTTGCACACCCGGTTCATTAATTCCATGACCACTGCCGGTGCGTTCGTCAATCCGAATGGCATCACCATGAATTCGTAGTGACCGTATCGGGCACAAAAAGCCGTCTTGGGTATGTCTTCCTCTTAAATCCGGAGCTGGTGATAACCTGAACGCAGGTCTATCTTTGAGAAGTACTGAGCTTCTTGTAATTGATCAAACAAATCATCAATCCATGGTAACGGGTACCGATTCTTGATGGTGAGTTTTTTAAGTTCTCTGTAATCGATACACATTCTGAAGGATCCGTCCTTTTTCTTGACAAATAGAACCGGAGCTCCCCATGGTGAGAAACTCGGTCGAATGAATCCCTTGTCTAGTAGTTCTTGTAGTTGAGTGGACAGTTCCTGCATTTCTGATGGTGCAAGTCTATAAGGATACTTAGCCACAGGAACCACTCCCGGAATCAAGTCGATTCGGAATTGCACCGATCGCTCCAGTGGCAATCCTGGTAAATCATCCGGAAACAGGTCTGCAAAGTCTTTCACAATCGGTATATCTTGAATCTTGATTGCTTTCTTGTCTTTCTCCACAACGTGAGCTAGGAATGCGATACACTGCTTCCTCAGACACTTGCGTGCCTTCATGCAGGATATTATTTTGACACTGCAATTTGCTTGATCTCCATGAATTTCCAACATCTGATTGTTCTCCACTGGAATACGTAATAGCTTTTTGGAACAGACGAATTCAACTCTGTTAAAAGATAACCAATCCATTCCGACGATGGTATCGAAACTGCCCAATTCCATCGGTATCAAATCGATGGAAAATGTATGATCACCAAGTGTTAGTGGGCGGTTCCTAAGTACTGTGTTAACTGTTATCTGTTTGCCATTTTCTATCTCAATAATATAAGGGGAGTCCAAAGATTCCACAACATGATTAAGTTGGCGTGCAAAGTCGGATGAGATAAAACTCTGATCCGCACCAGTGTCAAATAACATAGATGCATAGAAGTCAGATTGGAGAAATGTACCCGTGACCACATTCGGGTCCTATCGAGCAGCAGCAGCTCCAATCTGAAAGGCTCACCCTCTAGCTACTTGAGCCCCTGGTTGAATTCTTTTGGGACAATCCCGCGAGAAATGTCCAGGTTCGCCACAAGTGTAGCAAGACCTGTTGTCAGCAGCAGCCGTTGTAACCGCTGCATTGTGGTTCCTGTTCAGAGCCCCTGTGCTTCTGCATTGAGCGGCCCAATGACCAAGCTTTCCACAGTTGTTGCATTGTGTGCACTGGGTAGTTGGTTGATGATGATACTGGCAGCTGTTGCACAAAGGTGTTGTGCCAGTGTAAGGCTGCTTGATCTGTAGCGGTGGTGGTTGGTTAGCCATTGGTGTTTGAGTGGTCGCAGCAAAATTCTTGACCACCTTCTGTTTCTTAGCCTGGCGTTTATCCGGCTTTCTTCAACTTCCAACCTTGGCTGCTTCAGTTTCCTTCTTCATTGCCCCAGAGGCAACCATCACATCTGTCAGTGTAGAGGACAGAGTGACAACCATCTCTAAGGTGGTTGGGTGAGCAGCAATTACATGCCCTTGAATACAGGCTAGCAGTCCACCTACATACCGTTCGATTCCTATCTCCAGTGTTGGCACAATGTCTGGTGCAATGTTGCTAACTTGTGAAATCTGGTGGTGTAGGCCAGATGCCCAGCACCAATCATGACAAGGTTGAGTAGTTCAGTCTCGACCTTCTACAGCTCGTTCCTGGGGCAAAACTCAGCCGTCAATAGTGTCTTGAATTCCTCCCAAGGCATAGACAGTGCCTCATCTCTTGCTCTGATTTGTACTTGGGCGTTCCACCAAGTCAGTCCTCGTTTGTTGAACGAGCCAGCAGCATACTTCACTTTATACTGGTCTGGACAGCCACTGATATCGAGAGTTGTCTCCATCTTCTCGATCCATTGGATCAAGCCGACAGCTCCCTCATTGCCACTGAATGCAGGTGGCTTGCATCCTACAAATTTTTTGTAGGAGTAGTCTTGTTGGTTTCTGGTGTTGCCACTGCCTTCACCAGATGAGTTGCCAATATGGTTGCCGCTGTTGGAGTTAATCTTGTTCATCATGTCCGGAATTACTTCCCTCAGTTGACTGGTCAGCAGAGTTGCCAGTGCGATCGTAGCAGGATCAACTCATGGTTGGGTGGTGGCGGAGGAAGAGATGGAGGTGGTAGAGGAGATGTAGGTGGTGTCGGTGTTGAGGAGTGAGGTGAATGCGGTGGTGGTGGAAACAATGGTGGAGGTCTTCTTGGTGGCATTCTAATCACAACCGAAAGAAAATTGGTTAGTGCAATGATCAAATGCAAAAGACGTATGCAAGTAGAATCCTGAGTCTTATGTTCTCTACATGAGGGTCACTAGGTTATAGTCTAGGCCAAACCGTTTAAGTAATATGACCTATATTTCTCTATAACCATGGCTCTGATACCAATGTGTCACACCCCTAGCCGGCGGGCTGGATCGACTTTTGTTAGTGCATATTTGTAATTGTTTGGTATTCAAAAGTTGCTATTCAAAAGTTGTATTTATTTTGATTGTATAAAGGTTCGGCTAGTTATGCTTTAGGTTTGTCTGGCCCACGAACCTTAGCATATTGGCGAACCTATTGGAATTGAAAGGTTCGGCGAACCTTTTGGTTGTTTTCATAGGTTTGTCTAGCGAACCTAATGGTTCGTCCAGCGAACCTTAGGGTTCGGCTGGCAAACCTTAGGTTCGGCTACCTATGAAAGGTTCGCTGGTCTAGTATCTATAAATTGTTGTTTTGTTTGTAGATCTAGAAGAACTTTGGACAGTCTGTTAGAAAAACTTTGTAAATTCTCTGTGTGAGAATTGTTATCTTGTAATCATTTGTTGATAATACAAGATTTGTTTAATGAATTGCTTGTGTTCTTGACTTTTATACATATTAACAATGGATTCCGCACATAGTTAATAGTTCGTAGAACTTCTTATTCGATCCTAATCATTTGGAGATTACATTCACCAAACCTACAGTGGTATCAGAGCGTTTGGTGAAGTTCTACACTACAAATTCAAGGATTTCAAACAATTGAAGATTTGAAGATATGAAGTTCATCAATGGCTACTTTCTACTTTCTTCTTGATTGATTTTCTGGTGATTTGTGACTGTGTTTATCATCAATTGTTGTTGAATTACAACAATTGATGTTTTGGAGGTGTTTTGGTAGAGATTTGGGAGGATTTTTTGATGTTTTGGAAGGTTTCCCGCTCAAAAATTTCAAAATCTGCGCTACAGGTTCGTGGGACGAATCTGTGACTTGCTGAAGACAAAGGTTCGCTGCTAGAAGGTTTTTCAGAGGGTTCGTTTGATAGTTCGCTGAAGGTTCGGCTAAGGTTCGGCGAAGGTTCGGCAAAAATTTTTGTCAAGGTTCGGCAAGTTTGGGTGATAGTTCGGCAGAGGTTCGCTGTTTACTGTGTATAGTTCGGCTGAGGGTTCGTTTGAATTAAAGGTTCGCCAGTTTCTTGGTTTGTCTGTGCAAAGGTTCGTGAGTTCAAGGTTCGTTTCTTAAAGGTTCGCTGCTCAAAAGACAAATATTAGTCCATAGGTTCGGCTGAGGTTCGTCTGAAGGTTCGGCTAAGGTTCGGCTAAGACAAAATTTTATCCATAGGTTCGGCTGAGGTTCGTTTGAGGTTCGGCTTGTGATATTTTAGAAAAAGGTTCGCTGCTTACATTTCTAAAATCATGTCTGACATGTACGCTGCGATGGCAAGTCAGAATTCCAAACTTCAGAACATTTTAATCAGTGAGAATGAAGTAGGTAGTACAAATAAAGTGCCAAAGCTATTGGATTTAGCTGATTATGACAGTTGGAAAGGACGATTTGAGACTCATCTGAATGGCACGGATACAAATTTATGGGAAAGAATCTTATCTCCTTATGAGAGACCAAGAGTAGTTGGTACTGATTTGTTTCAACTCTTGGAAAGATTGGATGTAGATGAAAGAAAAAGTATGACTCAGAGAAGAAAGCGTATTGGTTATTGAGTCAAGCTATTCCCTATCAAATTTTGCATCAATTTGATGAACACAAGACGGATTACAGTCTTTGGAATGCATTAAAGGCAAGAGTTGAAGAAATACCAATCTGAAGAAAATGAAGGCTACTGACATCAGAAAGGAGTTTGAAAATTTCAATATCATAGGAAATGAAACTTTGGATGCTTTAATTACCAGATACAGACACTTGTTAACTGAAGTGAGAAAATATGGTATTGAGTATTCAGAGGATGAGAAGATAGACTGTTTGGCTGATGCATTACCTGACAAATGGAACTCTTTGGTGCTCATATTGAGAGAAAACCTACCTGGATTGACATTGGTGAAGTTTATTCAGAAACTAGAGGAACAAGAAATGAAGGACAAACATAAAGCAAGACGGGTAAATGTCACTCAAGACCCTTCCTTGTATGGTGGTTCAGTTGCTACACCTCCTGCTGCATCTGCGAAGATACAGACTGCTTTTGTGTCTAGAAATTCTGAATCTACTCAGAGTTCTTCAATGCCTACAAGTTCTAGCTCACATTGTCCTGTCAATGAGAAAAAGTCTGAGTCTACACCACCTCCAGTTCAGCTTAACACAACAAATTTAGGAAAAGTGACAGTTGAAGCTGTTAAAGATCATATGTCTATTTTGTCATGTGTCGTGAGTGCTTATGATGAGCAGGTGGCTGGGAGAATCGGAAATGCAAATCTGATTTTTGAAGATTATGCACAAATTGATGAGGATGAGATGGAGTTGATAGATACGCAGTGGGCATTGGCGAGTGTTATTTGCAGAATTAATAGATATGAGAAGAAAACCGGGAAGAAATTCACTTTTGACCGGAACACAAAGTTTGGATTTAATCCAAAATCTACACAGTGTTATTACTGTGGTGAACATGGTCATTTTGCAAGAGAGTGCAAAAATCCCAAGAAGCAAGGCAATCTGAATCCATTCAAGCCTAAGGAAGATTATCAGAAAAAGAAAAGAAATCTGAAGAATCATCTTCTAAAGCGCTGGTAAGTCAAGCTGATGAGGGCTATGACTGGGGGTTAAGTATGATGACCTTATGGGTGCTTTCATGGCTTCTTTGGAAGAAGAATCAGGAAAAGGAAAGGAGAAGATTGATGAGATGACTGAGGTACAGAGTGATTTGTATGAGATGATAGATAGACTCAAAGAGATGAACTCACAGTTCACTTCTGATCTACGAGTATGCACAGAAGCAAACAAGAAATTGATTTCAAAAGAAAAGGCGTTTGATAAGAAGATAATTGATCTTAGTAAAGAGAACGAAGATTTAAAAATCAAGGTTTTACAGAATAACCACGCTGTTTCTGTGCATCTGGATTCAGTTCAGAAGTTGAAAGTTGAGTTATCGGCTGCAAAAGCTGAAGCTGAGTTGAACAAAGCCAAGTTTGAGAATTATCAGAATTCCGCATTTGTCATTGATCATTTTGCGGCTATGACAAGATCTCGTGATAATTCTGGGATTTGTTTTCATTCTGTTCCACCTCCTTTTAGTTTTGCACCAAGACCACAACTTGAACCGGATTTAGAAATTGATCCTATTTCATTAAAGGAGAGTGAATCTGATCATGAGAGTGAATTTGTTGACAATGATGCTCCTATAATTGAGGACATTACTGATTTAGAATATCTAGATGATATTCTAAGGATGATTGGTCATCAAAAGGCAAAGTCTGTTGAAAAGAAGAGTCCAGTTTTTCAGAAATTAAAATCTGAAGTAAAATCTGCGGGGAATTCAATGGCTAAACAAAAGATTGTTTCTAAATCAAACCTAAAAGTCAAGACTACTTCTACTGTCAAGCAAATTGTGTTTGTTGAATCTTCAACTACACAAAAAGGAGAGTCAAGCAAAGTTTTTCAAAAATCAGAGAAATTTTCTAAAAAGATTGACAAGAAGTTTGTCAAAGTTGTTGACAAGGTTAACAAGAGTGGGGTTAGAAACAAGGGAAAATCAAAGACTTATCGAAAGAATGACAAAATTAAAGCCACTGTTTTGAAGAAAAAGGTTTTATCTCCATCTGTAGCATCCAAGTCTTTGGAATCATCTAAGGGGTGTGATGAAAAGCCAAAGAAAGTGTCATCAAGGAAATGCTACAGATGCGGGAAACTGGGTCATGTCATTGCTGTATGTGATATGGATAATTGTAACAGATTTCATACCTTTACTCCACGAGAAACACGACAGTGTTTCACCTGTGGAGGAAAAGGGCATATTTCTGTTAATTGTCCAAATCACAAAGTCAAGAAAAAAACTTGTGATCCATGCCAGTGGGAATCCTAGAAGGGTAAAGCCTAGTGAGGAAGAGATGAAAATTCTCAGGAAATTTGATCCTGAATGTGTCTTGGTTAAGGATGAAAAATTTCAGAAAAAACAAGTTTTTGATAATCAAGTAAAAGGTAAAACAGTTTTGACCAGGTCATCATCATCTGATGATGAATTTTATGATAATTTTCTTCATAAAGGATTTTCAAAACAAAATGTTAATTCAAAGTTTTGTTGGAAATCCAGATACAGGTCAGGTGATAGTTTTGGTGTGAGAAATGATGAATACTTGGAAGATGGGTCTTCAAGTAGTTCATCAAGATTGAACGGCAGGAGGCTGTTCAGGGAGACTCAACGCCGGAATGGCGGGAGTCATCCCTTTTGGTACTGATCATATTTTGTTTTAATTTATGATGCAGGTGACATTCACGGGCCATATCAACAGTCGATGGATTGTTGATAGTGAGGATGTTCACGGCATATGACAGGAGAGATCAGTTTCCTTTGACAATGTGAATTACTGCAAAGAGTTAACTAATAATCTTTTGAGTGTGTCTCAGATAAGTGATAAAGGTTACAAGGTTTTGTTTGACGAGAAAAAGTGCTACGTGCTCAAGCAAGGAATTCAAATTCCTGAAGACTGGATTTTAATGACTGTTGACAGGTGTAAAGATCTGTATGTTTAAGACATGGCAAAGGCAGAGACAGTTAACAAAGTTGAGACTTGTTTGGTGTCAAAGGCTTCAGAGCAGGATACTCGGTCGTGGCACTAGAGAATGGCACATACACATCAGAAAGATGAATCATCTTGTACACAATCACTTGGTTAATGGTGTACCGGTTAAACATTTCAAATTACCTGATGTGTGTGTTTCGTGTAAGAAAGGCAAACAGAAAAGGAGGTCACATAAGACTAAAACTGTTTTTTCTATTGATAAACCTCTAGAACTTCTTCACATGGATCTGTTTGGACCGATTAATGTGAAAAGTATTGGAGGTGAATCATATTGTTTTGTAGTGACCGATGATTTTTCTAAATTTTCATGGGTTATGTTCTTAAAATTTAAATCTGAAACTTATGAAAATTTTGTGTTGCTTGTGGAACAGAATTTAAGAATCAAAACATGGAAGCATTCTATGATTTAAAGGGCATCCAGCAGCAATTTAGTGCACCGTATGAACCACAAATGAACGGTGTAGCTGAAAGGAAGAATCGTACATTGATAGAGTCTGCTCGGACGATGCTTGCTGATTCTAAGCTGCCCATTACCATCTGGAGTGAAGCTGTAGCTACCGCCTGTTTTACTCTCAACAGAGTGCTGATTGTCAAACGACATAACAAGACTTGTTATGAACTTCTTCAGAATCGGAAACCAAATTTGGAACACTTGGAATCTTTCGGGGCTCCTTGTACCATGCTCAAGAAAGATGCTAAATTCAACTCTAAGGTTGAAGAAGGTTTCTTTACGGGCTATAGTCTTCCAAATAAACGTGTGTTTAACAAACGCACTGGTTTTGTGGAACTCTGGTATAATGTGGATGTTCAACGACATACACCTATATCAGAAGGCAAAGGTCCAAATTGGTTATTCGATTATGATAAACTTTTCGAGTCTTTTAACTTGTCTCCTACTGTTACTGATGATGAAATTTCTTTGCAGATGTTATACGATTTACAAAATTGTGAAGATACAGGAATTTCTCATCCAGCTGAAGATACTCATCCAACAGGGGAAGGCACTTCAGAAGCTGTTAATGTTGATTGGTCATCGGAGGATGATCAGGATATTTTTGAAGATGCAGTTTCTCAAGATCAAGATGAAGATCAGAATATCACAAATCTTGATCATGGTGTTGGAGTCCCGTAAGTGCCAGTGTCTAGAGTACATGTGAATCACCCTGTGAAGCAAATCATTGGAGACTTGTCTGTTGGAGTACAGACGAGAAGGCAAGTTGCAAACGAGGAGAGTTTGTATGTCAAGCTGGAGCGTAATCATGGGACTCAAGAGTTATGGATGCATTCTGCATTCGTTTCTCAGATTGAGCCTAAGTCTGTAACTGAAGCCCTGTGTGAGCCTGCCTGGGTGGAGGCCATGCAAGAGGAGCTTAATCAGTTTCAGAAACTGGGAGTTTGGCATTTGGTAGATTTGCCAAAAGGTGAAAAGAAGATTGGCACCAGGTGGGTGTTGAAGTGTAAGCGAGACGATAGAGGCGTGATTGTTCGAAACAAGGCACGTTTGGTTGTTCAAGGGTTTAAACAGATAGAGGGAATTGATTATGATGAGGTTTTTGCACCAGTGGCGCGGCTTGAAGCGATAAGATTGTTTTTATCTTTTGCTGCTCACAGAAAGTTTAAAGTCTTTCAACTGGATGTTAAGTCTGCATTCCTTTATGGTTCATTGAAAGAGACAGTGTATGTTTGTCAGCCACCGGGCTTTGAGGATCCTATCCACCGGGATCAGGTCTATATCCTCGACAAAGCACTGTACGGTCTTCATCAAGCTCCTCGAGCTTGGTATGAGACCCTCTCGACTCATCTTATTGAACACGGGTTCAATAGAGGTAGACAAAACTCTGTTTTATCGGGAAAAGGGCAAGGACATTCTCCTTGTTCAGATCTATGTGGATGACATCATCTTCGGATCTACCGATGAGCAGATGTGTTTAAAATTTAAACAGGTTATGATTGACAAGTTTGTGATGAGTGCTATGTCTGACATTAAGTTCTTTTTGGGTTTACAAATCGATCAGTCTGATGATGGTATTTTTATCCATCAGACCAAATACATTCAAGATGTGCTAAAACGGTTTAGCATGCTTGATTGTAAACCCATTTCCACGCCCATTCAGCCTAATCACGGGATTGAGCCGGATATTAAGGGGGAGCTAATCGATGCTACATTATATCGTGGAATGATAGGAAGCTTGATGTATTTGACGGCCTCTAGACCAGATATTGTATTCGCTACAAGTATTTGTGCTCGCTATCAATCAAAACCAAAGGTTTCTCATCCGATTGCAGTCAAGAGGATTTTACGTTATCTGAAGGGTACATCAAACACCGGTCTGTGGTATCCTAAGGATGATAACTACTTCTTTCATGCTTACAGTGATTCTGACTATGGAGGATGCAAGACTGACTCCAAATCTACTACTGGAGGTGCTCAGTTTCTGGGGGAGAGGTTAGTCTCATGGCAGTGTAAGAAACAAACATCTGTTGCTACATCTACATGTGACGCTGAATATGTTGCAGCTGCCAGTTGTTGTTCCCAAGTCTTGTGGATACAACAACAGATGAGAGACTATGGACTTAATTTCCTAACTACCCCGATTCATGTAGATAATGAGGCTGCGATTGCGATTACCAAAAATCCAGTGTATCATTCACGTTCAAAGCATATTGACATTCGGTTTCATTTCATACGAGACTGTTATGAAAAGAAACTGATTGATGTAGTGAAGATACACACAAACGAGCAAAGGGCAGACCTTCTCACCAAGGCCTTTGATAAACAACGTTTTGAGTACTTACTCAAATTAAATGGGATCAGGGTCATGGGTGAGGTAATCAAGAATCAAATTCCTTCGTAATCAAATTTATTGTTTTAACAATAGATTTTTCTTCATTTTTTGTGTTTTAGTTTTTAGGGGAGAATAGTTGTAGAAAATACAAAAACATTAAAAAAAAAACACAAAAATTGTAAAAAAATTAAAATCTGAGAAACTGATTTGATCTAATGAGAAATGATAGTACATTATTTACATTTGGAAATATATCTGTATGTGTTATTAAAATTTAATGAATTTTTACAAGTATTAAGTATGATATGAAAGTAGGTTTATAACTTAGTCAGGATAAGGTTAGACAAAATTTTTGATTATAGTTTATAATAAACAGGTGCTTAGAATGCAGTACTTAGTTTTGTCCTGAAAGAGTGGTAATTTTTCTGACAAAATGTTCTTAAACAAAAAGTCAAAGTACGAGTTTGATCATGTGTTTAATTTTCAAAAGAAAATTCTGATTTTGTTTTTCTTTTATTTTAGTTTAAAGCTGGAACTTTCTTTGTGTATACTTACGTATCGACCTGATTGTTATAGATTTAAACAATTCAAATTTGTTTTCTTGGTTCTGATTAAGTTTTGGACAATCTCTGTGAATATGAAAATATCGAACTTATTGTTAAACACTTAATCTTAAATTATAGTTTTGTTCATTTTCTGGATCATTTGAGCATACGTAAGTATCAACCTTGATTCCAAGATTTTGAACAACTTCAAATTGTTTTATATTTTGTTATTTTCAAAAAGAAATTCTGCTTTATTTTTGCATGATCAAATTAGTTAAAATTGAAATTATAAGGTTGAGAACATTTATTTTGATTAGTTATTCACAAACTGGGGATGTGTTCAAGTAAATGGTTTATTATAAAGTGTTTTCATAATTTTTTTTAAACTGATTTCTTGACTAAGTAATAAATTTAAAAGGATAAGTATACTGACAATCATCTTAAACTTGTAATTTTCAGAAAACATTTGAAATAATTCATACAGATGTGTTGAAAATTGTAAAATAATATGATGTCATGTCAGGATCTTTTCTCATACAAAAAGATTTTATTTTTAGGGTAGTTCTTTTGATAATATTGTAGTTTAATTGTTCTAAAATTTGAAAAATTCCAAAAAGATTTTAATTTTGTTCATCTGATGTTAAATCAATAATTTTTGATTATTTGTTTGACTTTGGAATGATTAAACATGAATTTGTTTTGAAATTTAAAGAAAAATTCAAATTTTTAAAAAGTTCATCTGGCTTATGAGAAGGTTCGCTGAAAGGGTTCGTTGGTAAGGTTCGCCATATAGGTTCGCTAGCTAGGTGTGTAGCTAGGTTCGCTGAAATGGTTTGTAAGAAAGGTTCGTGGAAATGGTTCGTTGAGAATGGTTCGTTGCTAATTGGTTCGTTGAAAAAGGTTCGTTACCATGGTTCGCTGTAAAGGTTTGTGAGGTATAAATATAGGGTTCGCGAAAAATGGTTCGTCACTTTCATCTGTTTCACAGACAACGAACCCTCATAAAGAAATTTTTCGATTTTCGATCTTGAACCTCCTAGAATTTTTCATTGTTATCATTAGATTCAGAATCATCTTGTGAACATTTATAGGTAGAAATCTTTGAATTTGACCGGCTAATTTGAGAGATTTGAGCGATTTTAGAAGATTTTTGATCGAACCTGTAAATTGACTTAAAACTGGTTAAAATCTAAAAATTGAACAAACCATCTTCATTAAAGTTGTTCATCGGCATGTTTTGAACTTGGGTGTTAAATTTTATCATCAAATTCGTAGTTTTGAAATTTGATTTCAAATCTGGAAATGGTTCGCTGGTTGAACAGGTTCGTGTGAATGAACAAAGGTTCGCCGAACCTTGAAGGTTTGTTTGAGTCTAATAGGTTCGTGGCGAACCTCTGAATTTCAAATCAACCGAACCTTTTGGTCAAGGTTCGTTTGACCAACAGGTTCGTGTGATATAAGGTTCGTTCACATAAAGGTTCGTTCAAAAGGTTTGTCTGATTAACAGGTTCGTCTGAATTAGGTTCGCCTAGCATTAGGTTCGTCTAAGAAGGATAGGTTCGCTGATCTACTTAGAAATTTTTTATTTTTTTTTCATTTTTGTTAATGTTTGATTAATTTTTGTTTCTAATTGTTTTTATTTCTATTTGTAGAATTGGCAAACCTAGTATTGGGAGACAAACACAATGTTTGTGCTTACCTGGATCCAACAACAAAGAATGGTCAAGATTTCAGACCTATGATCGAGTTTCTCAGGAGATCAAGGATATATTATGCGATTTCCAACTCTGTCCAGATTTATCGTTCTCATATCCAGAGTTTCTGGGAATCTGCTCGTGTTATTTCAGTTGATGAGGACTATGTCATTGATGCGAATGTGCTTGGACAAGCAATTCCTATATCAGAGGCTGACATAAGGATGGTGCTACAATTTGGAGGAGAACCGAATGGTGTAACTCTCATTCCTGAGAGGTGCATCAAAGGTTTTTTTCTTCGTATTCGTTACTTTGGAGCTTATAACTCCATATCAGTGAAGAAGGGAAAGCTACCGTTGCAGTATAAGTTTCTTGCTCATGTTATACTCTGCTGCCTTAGCATGAGGAAAGGCACGTTTGATGAGTTGAGGGATTTCATGAGATCTGCCATGGTTGCTCTTATATTGAACAAACCGTTCAATTTATCCGGCATGATCTTTCGATATATGTGCGACAATGTGACGAAGGCTAAGGATAGATTCTACATGTATCCTAGGTTCGTACAAATGCTTATTGATGAGAGATTGCCTGAAGACATGCTACCCAGGGAAGCAGGGGATCTTCTGAAACTCAAACATATGACTGATTCAAGTTTGGGTCAAGTCAGAGTTTACCAGAGGACTGGGGATGCTGTATTGGAGAAAGATCTTATAGGTCATTGTGCTAGGGCAAATTATGTTGCGCCTGAGAATGATGCTTGGAGACATGATGAGTCAGAATCTGATAATGAAGATGTTGCAGCTGATGATAATCAAGCACCACCTCCACATCCACCAAGACAACAAACAAGGAAGACTCCTGGTCAATCATCTCAATCTACTTCTCAAGCCAAATCATCACAAGAACAGAGTTCTCAGGAACCGTTGGAAGTTGATATGTCTGAGATGCAGACAGAGACTGTTGTTGCTGCTGATGATGAAAGTGAATCTTCTGACACAGAGTCAGAGTATGAGATGGTTCAGGAAGGGAACCAAATGGTGAGAAGACTGAAGAGGAAGTTTGTTGAAAACGCTGCAGAAGAAAGGGAAGAAAAAGATGATCCTATCTTTATACCTGATGAGCCTGAGTCTTCAAAGCCAAAGAAGATAAAGAGAATGGCCAAGAGAGGGCCTTATGAGAAGAAAAAGACTAAGACTGCTAAGACCACTGTGTCTTCATCTGTGATTTCTACTTCAGTTCCTACTTCTGTTTCTCCGATTGTTACTTCATCGGTTTCAGTTTCTTTTATTCATGCATCTACTTTACAAACTCCTGAGTTTGTAAATGTAGCTACATTTATACCTTCTTTTGTAGAAACCACTACAGTTACTGTTTCAGTACCAGAGACTTCTACTCATCATGATGATCTTCCCAGAGATGATTTGTTTTCAGGACTTGATGATTTGGGAGACATCAACTTTACTGATTATGATGATTCAGAGATTAAAAGAAGATTATCTGCTTTGACAAAGGAATTTGAAGAGTATAGAAAGGAAAAGGAACAGAATGTTTCTTATAAACCATCTTCTTCTTCTACTGAACTTGATGAGATTAAAGCTCAAATGACTTTGATGATGAAGTGGAGAGAGGAGGATATGGTAGAGAAAAAGAAGATGCAAGACAAAATTTCTGAGTTTGATTTCTTCATCAAGCTACAATCTGAAGATATAGTTGAATTGAAGAATGAGAATACTGAGTTGAGATTCAAGATCAAAGATTTGGAATCAAAGGTTACAAAGTCTGAAGCTTCTAGTTCAAAAGTTGAGAAAGTGGTGGTTGATGTAGATGAAGAAGAAGAGAAGGTGGAAGATGAAGAAGAAGAAGAGGTTGACTATGGAGATACTGATATAGATGAACATCCTGATGATTTTGATGGTGGTGGTGATGATGGGGCAAATGGTGGTGCTGGTGGAGTTGCTGGAAGTGATATTGGATTAGATAGTGTGACTGGAGCTATAATTGTCTATACTCCTTCCAAGCTTGCTAAGGATGTTGTTCCGATTACTTCTGTGTCTTCAGATAAGGCAAAGGATTGTACTTATGTAGAATTTGAAGATTTGGATTCAATAGAATATCTTGAAAGGATTCTTGATTATTCCTTGCCTACTTTTCTTGATTTATTTAAAATGCATTCTGATATAGATCTGCAGAGAAATATTGTTGAAGTTCAAGTTTATCAAGAAAGAGAAGAAGGATAAATTATGGATGATTATTCAGTTCAAGATTATCAGAATTTATTTGATGATGATGATGATGAATTGAGATTTGATTTTGAAGAAGATGAAGATACTGATCTTTCTGATTTTGATAAGGATGTTATTGATGAAGAGTTGTTGAATTTGAATACAATGAAGAAAATTTTTGAAGCTGGAAGTATGTCAAGTTATACTTTGAATCCAATTAGAGTGAAGACAAATATGGATTTATGGAATGAGATTCAAGATGAGACTAAGTACATAATTGATAATCTTCATGTATTCAAGATAATGAAAGACAGTATAGAAGACAAAGATCCAGAGAATTTGTCCAAACAAGTCAAGAAATTCAAGATTGGCTCTACATCTAAAATGATTGGAAATATTATCAGTTATGGTTATTATCAGTTATGGTTATTATCATGATATTTCAGGAAGTTTACCAGGTAAAGGATGCTATGTTGTTAAAAGATCTGATGGTTGTCAATATTTTGGTAAAGCTTCGGATCTGATGACTCTTCTAGCATTTGAATGTAAAAATCTTTCACGATTAAAGATGATAAAGCCAATTCAAACTAGACATAATGAGATTTTTGAGAGTTTGTTAAAGAAAGAGGCAAGACATGGATGGAGTTTGTTATCTCCTCAGTTCAGAGAAAGATTCAAAAGTTATGTGAAGCCAACTGTGTACAAAAGGCCAAGGCTCAGGAAAGTTGAACAGGATTGGAATCCGTATTTCAAGTTCTGGTTTTATAATGAAAGAACATCTGAAGGTGTGATTGTATTAAAGCAAGATGAAGACTGGAGGGTGATTCGGATGCTTGATCCTATTTGGATTGTTAATTGTTCAAGAGATGATATTATTTTGCTTGATTCAACTCAGATATATGCTGAAGATGGATTTCATGATTATGGTGTGAGTTTTAAAGACATGGCAATTCAATATCAAACCATTGCAAGAATATGTTTTACTTTGCGTATACATTCTGGTTGCAATTGGAATGATGTGAATTATCTTTACACTGAGTTGATGAAATTGCAAAAGGAGAGAGATGAAAGGGTTGCTAAGATTGAAGCTGAAAGACTTGCAAAGATTCCACGTTCTGTTGTTATACGAGCGGTGGATAATGTGGTGACTGAAGATGTTGGAGAATCAAGCGGTGTTAAAGACAAAGCTGCAGATCAAGAATGAAGATTTTGATAGCAAACATTTAGGGGGAGTTTGTTAGTGCATATTTGTAATTGTTTGCTATTCAAAAGTTGCTATTCAAAAGTTGTATTTATTTTGATTGTATAAAGGTTCGGCTAGTTATGCTTTAGGTTTGTCTGGCCCACGAACCTTAGCATATTGGCGAACCTATTGGAATTGAAAGGTTCGGCGAACCTTTTGGTTGTTTTCATAGGTTTGTCTAGCGAACCTAATGGTTCGTCCAGCGAACCTTAGGGTTCGGCTGGCAAACCTTAGGTTCGGCTACCTATGAAAGGTTCGCTGGTCTAGTATCTATAAATAGTTGTTTTGTTTGTAGATCTAGAAGAACTTTGGACAGTCTGTTAGAAAAACTTTGTAAATTCTCTGAGTGAGAATTGTTATCTTGTAATCATTTGTTGATAATACAAGATTTGTTTAATGAATTGCTTGTGTTCTTGACTTTTATACATATTAACAATGGATTCCGCACATAGTTAATAGTTCGTAGAACTTCTTATTCGATCCTAATCATTTGGAGATTACATTCACCAAACCTACAACTTTCCTGTCGGGCGGAAAGTTCTCGGGGCGTGATATCATGTGATAATCAACGTGATCAGATTGTTTACATGGCTCATGATATATGAATGAGAAATGCTAACATGACAATGATATAGAATTACAAAGTTACATTACAATGTTATGTTCATAATTTAACTAAGTAATTCTATCCAAAAGAATCATTTAGTTTTCTATCTTGTAACTGCACAAGATTTACAAAAGATGATCCACAGTTTTGTCATTCAAAATATGCTCAACACAAAAAGAAGCTAGGTCTTCTAAAAGTCCGCTAGCTTATGCCCTGAATGCTGGTGACTAAACATGTTCGTCACCTGAGAAAACATGCATTTAAACAAAGTCAACACTAGGTTGGTGAGTTCATAAGTGTAGTAATTGAAAACATTGATTTGTTATCATTCACAGTCACAATGTCATACACAAGTCTCATTAATGTTTGTTTCATTTGTCTCACACAATGGCCTCTCCATAGTTATATTTACAAGTAGTATTTCACCCCATCAGTTATGCTTATATATAGGACATAAGTATGGGAACAAGCCCCAGCCGACGTCCCACCACATACTTAACATAATTCAACACAACTTGTGATACAACTATGGATACCCATTTCTATCTCACATGTGTTCATCCCAAATGATATTCACCCATAAGATTATGCTCATCACCCGATGTGTTATATTGATAGAATAATAGAATATGAGGGATTAAAGTTACCAAAACCAAAGTGTTTATAAACCCTCGGTGTTTTAAGGAAAATAGATTTATCCGATCTTATCCTTGTTATTATTCTCTCGTTTGTAGGGTTAACTGTAATTCACTTCTAATAATTGGAGTGATAGCTAACCTATTGATATTGTTCTCATCTTGGAATGCATAGAGCCTAAATGGGATCCATTGTGATCCTCATGTAATCAGATCACAATGCATCCGATTTACCTCTATCACATTTGTGTTCTCCTAGCCTTCAACGAAACTATTACTGATAATATGACATGAGAGAAAATCAATTCCTCGGTCTAACAGTCAATAGAATCGAATGATTGAATTAGTATTAGTTACTGTAGATTAATATCACCATGTGTCGTTTACCAAACCTGACTTATGTCGCCCTGTTACCGGTCATACGTTACCGGCCAATGATAAAATACGATCAATGTACCGACCTCACTCGCTGGTGGTTTGTCAAACCTATGGTAACACTACGTTATCGTCGGTTTAGTCGCACTAAATTAACTGGTAAACGATTCTCTAGGAGGGACTTACAAATGAATATGATCTCATGAACACATGATTGTTGTGATATAATACAAATAGTTTAATAGTAATCAATTGTTGTTGTGCTCACCCATAGTCATCATCTCAATGTCGTGTGCTCGCCGTGTTATATGTTCTCATAGTCTTTAACAAAGTGTTATAAGAACTTGTCTTATCACACAATGTTAGAAATGTGTAAATGATGTTATTATCATGAAATTAGGTTATCATGATCATCATTCTTGTTCTCATTAGTAATTGTGTCATGTTATCCCATAGTCTTCATCGAGTTGTAATCATAGTGTTGTAAGAACTAGTCTTACTACACTTAGTTAACTCCGGTGGTGAATGATATCCTGAAATTATGTTTTCATCATATCATTCTTGTTAGTTTATGTCATTTTCCCAGTGTTATCTCACTGTTTATTCTTGTAAGAATAATAAAGTATTATAAGATAAAATCTTACAACGTGTATTATTCTCTTGTGTTGATGTAATCATGAAGCTATATTATCATGTTTCATCCTAAATATCTCAGTTATGTTATGATCACACAAGCATACATACAATGATAAGTGATAATAAAGAATAAACAATATTATCTAAATCATAGTATAATTGGAATGTGGTACTAAAACTTTTAAATAATTAAAAGGATTAGCATGTTTCTCAGCCCCGCAACTTAAAATCAGTCAGATTAGAAAAGGGGCGTATGAACTCACCTTGGAATTGAAGTGGTTGACTAAGTAATAACAAGAAATGCACGAGCTCATTTTTGTTCTTGAGATTGTGTTCACGATCATGTATTGATTTCACGTTGTTTATACTCATAAGTATAAGTTATAGGTGTATGTGTGGGTGTGTGTTAGCCCTATAGTTGGCTAACACTTGAAACCCCTTGTTGTCACTAGATCTTAATTCGCTTGTGATGGGACATGTCAACACTTAACCAATTAGTTTAAGCTTAACATATCACGTTATTCTTTTGTTTAGTGGGACATGTCTAGTTTTCAGTCATTATTCAGCACTTTAAACTCACAGATATGTTTGTGTGAATCATCATTCACGCAAACACACTGTCAGTTTATTATCCGTAAACAATACTAATTTGTTATTTGAATTGTATTTCCTCACTGACGGACTTAACTAGACTTGCCTGTTTTCACATTGTTTTCATTGAATTCACATTGTCTTCTCACCGAATTGTCGGCCATCTGCTTCCTGTTATTTGTGGATATCATATCGCAACCGATATGTTTTTGTCATTTGTTTTCGCACTGTTGTTTCTCAGGAGTTGTTGTATTTACTGTATTTAAGTTTTCTCTTAAACACATACAATTGTTATTTGTTTTCTAAGTCCTGTTGTCACACAACTGATTACACATTGTATTTACACATAGTAAATAGTGAAAGTACACGTACCGTACGGACTTGCCGGACGATCAGGTACTGGTTGTCACAGTCTCCCCTTGTTAAAGAAATTTCATCCCGAAATTTAAGTATCATTTCCGGGCACTACTTCTTCAAACAGATGAGGATACTTTGTCTTCATGTGATCCTCACGCTCCCAGGTAAATTCTGGTCCGTGCTTGGAAATCCAATGAACCTTCACGATAGGAATATGGCTTCGTTTCAGTCTCTTAACTTCACAATCCATAATCTCTACAGGTTCTTCATTTAAATGTAGTTACTCATCCATTTGTATTTATTCCAAAGGTATGACTAATGATTCATCAGCGAAACATCTCTTAAGATTTGATACATGAAATACATCATGTACCCCGCTGAGTTCATCAGGAAGTCTGAGTTTGTATGCCACAGGACCAATCCGTAAAGCCAATGTGCTGGCGGATGCTCTTAGTCGTAAGGAAGAAATCAAGCCGATACGTGTTAGAGCAATGGAGATCAACACTCAACCAAACTTGAAAGGCCTTATTCGTATTGCATAACAACAAGTGGTGATCAACAATCAGCTGAAGACGGAGTTAGACTGCGAAGTTTAAGGTAAGTTAGAACCTCAATCTAATGGGGTTTTGTACATCAATGGCCGTATGTGGATTCCAAATTCAGACGAATTGCGCACGCTCATCTATGACGAGGCTCGTAAGTCGCGCTATTTAGTTCATCCAGGAGCCGACATGTTCTGTCACGATTTGAGAACGTCTTACTGGTGGCCTGGAATGAAGAAAGACATAGTCTTGTACGTAGGAAAATGTTTAACGTGTTCAAAAGTCAAGGCAGAACATCAGAAGCCCTCGGGACTTCTGCAGCAACCTGAAATCCCTCAGTGGAAATGGGAGCAAATTTCCATGGATTTCATAACCAATTTACCAAGAACTCCATGAGGTTATGATTCGATTTGGGAGATCGTTGATCGACTCACTAAATCTGCTCATTTTCTCCCAATCCGAGAGGATTACAAAATGGAGAATTTATCCACTTTGTACATCAACGAAATCATAGCGGGTCGCTGTACTCCAACGTCAATCATTTCTGATCGTGATAGTTGTTTCGCTTCTCACTTTTGGCAATCATTGCAAAACGCTTTGGGAAACCGTGTTAATCTTAATACGTCATATCATCTCCAAACCGATGGTCAAAGAGAAGGGACTATCCAGACACTCGAAAAAATGCTTCGTTCTTGTGTGATCGATTTCGGTGGGAGTTGGGATACTCATCTTCCATTTATCGAGTTTTCGTACAACAATAGGTACCATACAAGCATTCAGTGTGCACCATTTGAAGCTTTATATGGTAGGAAGTGCTGATCCTCGGTCTGCTGGACCGAGGTTGGTGACTCATAGGTCGTAGGACCTGAACTCATTCAAGAAACAACCGACAAGATCACAATCATTCAATCAAGGCTTAAGGCCGCAAGAGATCGGCAAAAGAGTTATGCTGATCAACGTCAGAAACCGCTTCAGTTTCAAGTCGGTGACTTAGTTTTACTCAAGGTTTCTCCTCGGAAAGGCATTGTCCGATTTGGGAAGAAAGGGAAACTTGCACCAAGGTACGTTGGACCTTTTGAGATCCTGGAAAGGATTGGTCCCGTAGCCTACAAACTCAAACTTCCGGTGGAGCTAAGGAATGTTCGCGATACATTTCATGTGTTGAATCCTAAGAAATGCTTGGCTGATGTTCAGATTCCACTGGAAGACATTCAGATTCAAAACAACATGCAATTTATAGAACGTCCAGTCGAGATCATGGATCATGGAGTCAAGAAAATTAAACATAGTCGTATCCCGATCGTAAAGGTGCGATGAGAGGTCAAACGTGGTGCAGAGTTCACCTGGGAACGTGAAGACCAGATGAAACTCAAGTACCCTCATCTTTTTACAGTTTCGGCTAGTTAATTTCGGGACGAAATTCCCTTAACTAGGGGAGACTGTAACATCTGTACAGTAATCATGGTAGTCGTAGACACGAATAGAACAGTATGTCCTTGTTAGTTTATAAGTCAATATGTTTTGCGTTCAATATGTGAATATGATTCATGTCTTCATGTTTGTGTTTGTGTGTTATAGGATTTGGTTTAGTTTAAGTACAAATATATATTATTTATTTATAGTCGATATCACTAGGCAAGAACCCTATTGTCCTATATCGAAACAGCGGTGGGCTGGCGGCTGATAAGTCAGGTAGCTGGTCTCTACGTACGCCATATACATATACTGCGTTCGGTGTAACAGGATCGTGTTAGTGCGTAGTGTTATGTCGAATAGTTTGACAAACCAATCATTTAAAGAAATCGTAATGCGTATGCGAGACTCAGTATCATTATGGGTGACGATTCGTAATGATATTAATGTTGTACTTATAATTATGAGTAAACATCAATAAATGCATAAAACGACCAAATACGTATATAATTACGGGTATACACGTAACTAAATTCATTAAACGCTCCGATAACGATCGAACAGTAAAATTAACTAAAATATTATATTTTACATTTTACAATTTTGAAACTCATCAAAATAATCAAAGAAATCTAATTTACAACTTAAAATATCCGTTTCCGTAATCGTAACGACGCATACGTAAAAATACGCGAAACCGACACCGAGCGAGACCGAACACGCGGCGAACCACTCGGGGTATAAAAACCCTAAATCCCCCATTTTCCTCATTAATTGCAGCCACACTCCGTTCTCTCTCTAGAATTTTCGTCTAAGCTTTCTCACACTAGAAAACCATTACAAAATCATCAAGAACTCTCTTGATTCTTCACCACATCGTGCATATAATATATCAAAACGATCATCTCGACGAGAAGAAGCTTGTAGTACAAAGGATCGGAACTAACTCGAGCTAAGTTGGCCAGAATCTAAGTGAGGAGGTACGGTACTGTATGGTTTGTCACTATTCATCATCTTTTTGTTTCAAAATGAGTTCTCATCCTTTCAACCTCTAGACTTGTCACACTCCCAAATTCCCACGTGCGGTGTCAGACCGCTAGGTGTGACGTGGCCAGAATCACAGCTCTCAGTCATATAGAACGACTCTATATGAGTTGCACATACACACAGTTTTGTAAGTGAATTCAAATTTCATTAATAAAGCAGTGGAATGAATTAAATGTTTTGCAGCGGAAAATATAAGTTTAGCAGATGATATGTAATTGTCTAAACACTACGTTGTTCAAAATACAAAATCATGACAATGTTTATTCTATATGTTAGAATGCATGCAAGACTCCTCATTAGTCCTACTCCATGTGCATCCTAGCATTGTGCGTTCAGTTACCTGAGAATACATGCGAAAACGTGTCAACATAAAGTTGGTGAGTTCATAGGTTTAATTAGTTGTAAACAGTAAACAAATATATACTGGGTACGTTAAGTTGTAGGATCTACGATCCCGAGTGTGTCAGTTCATCTTACCGAAACTTAGACTTGTTTTTTGCCTCCCCGGGTTATCACGGTACCCAGTAAAAGCTCGATATTACACTCACCATGACCTCCAGTCACAGCTATCATTGAGTGGGGTTTTTCAGGCCCAGCAGTACTACGTAATAACGACTCGTTTGTTACACAACTGACGGTAAGGGTGTGAGGACTTTTGTTGTGATACAGTTACACTCAAAAGTTGTTTTACAGCAATAACAGTCATACATCTAAAAACAGTTGCATTGTATTCTCACCCCATAGTTTAACAAAATAGTTAAAGAGTAAAAGTGGGGCTGTAAACTCACCTGAATTTAGCAGTGTTGTTGTTGTTGTTGTTGTTGTGTGAACGGTTATCTATTCGCCTCTAGCGATTACCTATATCACATAGGTGTCATGAGTTCGTGTTCATGTTCGTGTTGGTCTCACTAGACCTCGTTTGTGTCCAAACAACTCTAAGTTGTTGTGATGGTCGTGTTCACCGTGTTTGACTTAACAACACGTTGGTGACGTGTTCAGTTTAAGTGATCGTTCAGCGTGTTTTTAATGTCGTGTGATATGTGTAAGCACATAAGTTACCCTTGCGGGATAACTTACTTTTATAGTAAGTTCCCATTTTAGGTTTCTATTTTAGGCAAGTTCACATGAAGTTACCTTTTTATTATTCTAGCATGCTTGTTAATCCTATATGATCATGTTATCACATAACACATAGTTACACGTTGTCAAGTAAGCATACTTTGCATGTTAAAGCTTCTAAATATAGTAAGTTCCTATATTTAGCATGTTTCATTGCTTAGCGTCATATGATAGTTATCATTAAATTATAGCAAGTCACCTCATGTCATTTATTATCATATCTCATGTTAAATAATCACATTTCATCAAGATTCCTAAATAAAGTTTCTATTTATAGAAAGTTTACATATCTCATTATTCTAATCATCAATAGTTCTTTCAAACATGGTCACAAGACTCTCAACATTATCATTATAACTTAAACATGACCAAATCGACGATTATGAACAAGTTTGCTAGCCAAAGTTTCTATTTATAGAAACATGCAACAAATATCCATATTTTAATCATTCTATTAAATCAAAAACACCTAATATTATCATATTAGATCCAAGTAATCATTTACACACACTTTTCATACCCAAATTATTATCAAGCATCGTTTTGTCATATTAAAGTTATTATTTATAGTAACATGGGTCAAATCACCTTAAACATGATCTCTAAATAATCATTATGCCAAGAATCACCATTTTAATCATAAATTATCATCTCTAAGCACATGCATGTTCTTATTTCATCATTCATCACAATTTTGTAACATAAAAGTTACTAAAAATAGCAATACTCTCAAAGAAGCATTTCTTGACCAAAATAACTATAATAGAACTTGTAAAACATCTCAAATATCATTAATAATCATGATTCATCATCCATATTCATCTAAATCTACTTAGATCATGCATGCACATGATCAAAAGTAACCATTTCAAAATAAAATCAACAAATACCCATCAAATCTCATGAACATCATCATGGATCATCCTCATATCATCAAATCAATCATAAAATCAATAAATCACAGATATAAACAAGTGAAATTTCGTGCATGTGACATCTAAGGTGTTGTATGTGTGTGATGCTTATTGCATGTGGGTTCCAAGCTTGCATGTGTGTGTTTTAAGTGTCATATTTGTGAAATAGCTAATAGGACACCTTAGAAGGTTCAAGAACACAAGATGGCAGCCCCACAACTTCTGGAAATCCAAGGATAGTGTTTGCTAGAAGCTACAAGGTTGATGACGATGGTGGATAGCTTCACCAAGCTTTCTTCTTAGGTTCCAATAGCTTCCTAGGAGCTTCAAAGCTTCAACAATAGATTTTTCTGGTGAAATGATGAAGAGATGGGGGTAGAAGCATGAGATAGAGGTGCTTTGGTTGAAGAAATACGATTGCAATGATGAGGATTGAGCTAGGTTGAGTGTTAAAGTAGTTTTGGCATATGCGGCTTCCAGCCATAGCGCCTAGCGTGCCCACGCGAGGCCAGGCGTAATTCCTGGATTAAAATAATCTAAATGGCATCTGGTTGATCCGCATTCATCGCCCCGAGTGGAAGTAGCACTCGTGGAAGTAGCACTCCAGGCGTACCGCCTGGCTTGCAGAATGAGCCCAATTGGGCCAATTTTGGTGTTTAAGCTCGTTTTTCGATTGTTTAGCGTTCACGAACATCGTTTCTTGACTTATTGTCGTTGTTTAACTTATTCTAGGTTCCCATAGAGCTTAATTATTGTTAAATTCATTTGTTGTTCATTTATTTCACCAACGTTCGTTAGACAAGACACGTGTGTGCGTTTTCCGATAATTCCTCGAATTATCTTTTTTTGTTCATGTTTGGACTGTTGTGCCACGTGTCACAGTAAATTAACTAATTCTAGTTCCAAGTAAGTAATAAAAATATAAACTATTATTAAAATAAAGTAAATGTTGACGTGGAAAATACGAGGTGTCACAAGAGCTAGACTCGAAAATGACTTGGGAATGTTGGAAACAGTTTAGATTAGACACATGAAGGCTGGAAATGGGTGAAATTGTCGAAGGGGCTTAGTATCAACACAAGAAACTCGGTAAACTCTAGTATCGACAGTTCCTAGTGTCGGCCACGTTCCTCATCGATTTTACTAGGTTCAATCGATGCATGGTGATCAAATTCCTTCGATACTAGCTAGAAAACTGAAGTCCAAGTTCGATGAACCAAACCCCACGTCGATACTGTTAATATTGACGAGCTAAGTTCGATGTTAGTATCGAGTAGGCTGCTAATATCGATGGGGATAGAGAACTTGAACTTAGTTGAGTTATAGTGTCGATATTAGAGTTTCAAGACCAAAACCATTCCAGAGGTGCTTTCTAGAATGAAGTCCATGTAGTATCGACGGTTTAGTTCGGTCGAGATTGCTAGTATCGAAGCATTCCATCCAAGTTAAGCCCATCGATAGTGTTAATATCGATGGGCAGTGACCTGATTTTAACCGAGCCTTAATTCAAGGTTAATAGCCATGCAAGCGTTCGAAAAACATTATAAATCAACAATTTAACTTAGTTTCAGACAATCCAAGTGGCATGGAACAAAGAAATGTGAACATTGGATGTGTAAAGAACATAGTATCGATGAATCAAAGGACCATCGATATTGTTAATATCGATGGTATTCCTTTGAGCCTAGAATGATCGATTCTACTAAGGTCGACCATCACACCATCACTAAGGGCTGTTGATATTAGTTTCTTAGTCCATGCATGAGTTCTAAACCTAAGGATTTTCTATGTTACACACTAAAGAACTTACAAATGATCATGTAAGCCTAAGAGATCAATAAGTGTGCCATAACTCTAATTTGATTCTAGTGATTGTGGATTAGTCTTATTCTCATTAAGTCTAACTTAATTTAAGAATAATATTATATCAGGGTCACAAAGGCTTAAAGCTCATAAACTTTTCAACAAACTTCATGTGAACATGGAGTTATCAAATTCACAAACACATGTTACATATATGCATAACAAATCTTATGCATAATGTAACATGACACATACTTTTGAATCATAAGTCAATCATCATTTCAAGGAATCAATCAAGGTTTTCAAGTTAATCTAATACTCTTGAATATAGGAACAAGTTATACAAAGGAAGGGTCATTAACAAGTTAATACAAATTAGTCAATCCATCAAAGTCTAAAACATCATAATTGAAATCTTATATTATATGTATGATTACAATGATATAGGAATCATTTAGAGGTCTTGTTGCTTGCTACTTGTACGAGATCTGAGTGTACTGCTGTAAGGTGAGAACATTAGCTCCTCTTTTACTGTTTTACAACTGTTTTGGGTGGAACATGTGACCATACCATATTTATACTACAACATTTCAATTACATTCTTTATTACACTTTTGCAATGATCAAAGGTTTACTTCTCTATTCTAAAGGATTTACCAACTGTTTTAAAGGATTTAGCAACTGTTAAACACTTTCTACTAAAAGGTTTTATAAAAGATTTTCTAACTATTTACAACTATGTTACACAAAATGGTTCTATAAATGTTAAATACTTTTAAGGAATAAGTTTTATAAACTCTTTTACTAATAACTTGCGTTTTCGATTAAATGTTATGTTTCAACCTTGTTACTATACAAGGACACTATTCTCAGTACTCAATCAAGGGTTTTCAAACAAGGTATTCATTCATGAGATTCAATGAAAGGTTTTCAACTCAAGGTATTTAATCAATAGTTTTCAAAACAAGGTATTCAACCATGGTTTGAATTCAAGTATTCAATCAAGTTAAGTGTTTATTCAATCTTAACAACAACTAAACGTCATGGTGATCATCATTGTAAACAAGCTTATACACATCAAGACACGTTTATTCAATCCTATTTTAATCTCTTAACGTTAGTACTGGATGATCACAACAACGAAATGCAGGACACATTTTGGTTATACCAAGGTTGTGGTTAGCATTTAAATATGTTTTAAACTCTAACCGCAGATTGGACATGGTACGGTAATATGAATTTACTATTAATTAACTTTACCAACACATGTCATATTGACTAGGTTACGTCAAGACAGAGTAGTCTTCTAAGTAAAATCATTAGTACAACTCTGGTTGAGTGCGTTTGCTGACTACAATTATGTCTCCAAATGTAAATTTGGGACTTGATTATATGTTGGCTTTTCTAGTAGACAGTCGTTTGACTGTTTGTACGCGTTACTCTTACTTGATGATAGTTTGTGTTACAATTATCCATGATGTTGATGCATACAGTGTCCCTAGTTCAATGTAATAGTCTATCTTGATTGTACAAAGTTGATATGATTACTGAAATCAAGTATATTATATTGTTTGTTTATGATGAACATGTTTGACTTTGACTTTATACGACAAACAGGACCATTCGTATGAATGAAACTAAATTTGAGTTCATTCGCACGATGAACACCTAACGAATAAGGAATCTAATTCATTCGTACGACAGGGTCATTTGTGGATCGTCATTCTTGTGAGTGAGTGATTCATGTGACTCATTCGCACGAACTACAGATCCCTATATATACCTGCAAAAACAGAATGTTTAAGACTTCTAAATATTCCCCTAACAAATCAACTAGTTTTCAGAGCCTCCTTTGCAATCCAACTTCGTATCACGACCCGTGGTGTTTGATTTCGATCAAAACATTGATTCTCAATCATCGGATTACCACGGGGCGCCTAGATTTCGATTGGAAAACCCCCGAATAAGATTTCGCGCTATTCGAGGGCCTGCCGAGCAAAATCCGCAAGGAACTTTTTTGTTTCCGAGGTCCTACAAAGTGGTATCAGAGCAAGGTTACCACTAGAAAGGTCTAACAACCAATCTAGTAGACCAAGTGATTGATGTTTGGACGTTAAAAGTTGCATGTATTTGATTCGATTGGTCTCTACTTTTGGTGTGTGTTTGCAAAATTGGTCATTCCAGTGTCTTAGTCTCCCTTTAGGTCATTCGTTCAAAATTTTGTGATCTAATTCGGGCTAAATCGTGTTTCTTCAGTTCTCATCGTCATCTGCATCAGTTCAGCGAATGAGTGTTCATTCTGGTCAATACACGCGAATGGATCCTTCATTCGCACAAGTAACTAATTCTTATGGTCCATTCGTATATGTTATCCATTCTGATGTCCATTCGTATGAAGAAGCCTCCCATTTGCACAAATTACCCATTCTGGAGGCTCATTCGACCCTAGAGACTATTGAGATGATCAACAGCAAGGTTCATGAAAATTCAGATGATTCGGTGTTTGTTTACCAACTGTAGGCTACTTTATCTTTCAAGGGAATAAATGTCTGAAAAGTTTGAAAACAAATATCTGTTGATTTTGTGGGATAATTAGGAGCATCTGATTATTTGGGCCTATCAAGTTATAGTTTCTATTCCGCATGTTGAAGATTCTGCTTTGTGGAGTGAATCTTGGTTTTTGAAGGGAAACGCAATGGCCTTTGGGTTTGCTTGATATGGTAAGATCTGAAGATATTAACAATGTAGGAAGTAGTTTTGCTTGCTATCATCTTCTCACATTAGGTAATGACTGAAGGAACTTGACAGTCAAGACCGATCTGAAAGAGTTGACCTTATTATGTGTAGATGCACTAAATGTCCCTAGTTCGATTTTGTATTATCCTTCATGTAAGGTTCAAGTTATATTAATGGAAGTTGTCTTTATATATTGATCTTAATGTTTAATATTGATTATATGATTGTTTGATTTGGTTAATTAATATTTGAGTATGAATTCTGGCCATTCGGGCAAATGACTCTACGAATGAAGTCATTCGCCGAATGAACGCCCTAGCGAATGACATAGGCGAGCGAATGAGTCATTCTCCGAATGACTCATTCGACTGACATGTCCATTCAACATAGTCATTCGCCAAAAGAGCTGCTTCGGCCACTCATTCGGCCGAATGACTACAGTCTATAAATACAAGTTCAAATCATTTAAAACCTAACTTTCCAGAGCCCTCCTTCTTCCCAGAGCACCTAGTGTCAAACCCTAGAAGATCTGAGCGGCCATTGATCGTCCAAGTTCAATTCTCAACCCTTGGTGTTCGATTCACACTCAAACGTCCTTCCTACACCTTCGGATCACCACGGTTGCTGTTGGTTTCGATTGGAAAACCCTGGAATACGATTCTGCACTATTCCAGAGGCTGTCGAGTAGATATCCATTGGAATCGAATTGTTTCCGAGCTCCTTATTGGTCCTACAAAGTGGTATCAGAGCATTGGCTCTTGATTCTACTCGATTAGTTACCTGGCAGTGCAAGAAGCAGACGTCAGTGTCTACTTCAACCTGTGAAGCTGAATATATTGCTGCTACTAGTTGCTGTTCTCAGATCATCTGGATCCAACAGCAACTCAGGGACTATGGGTTACATTTTTCTAACACTCCTATATATGTTGAAAATACTGCTGCCATAGCTATCACTAAGAATCTGGTCCAGCACTCAAAAACAAAACACATCGGCATTAAATATCACTTCATACGTGATTGTTTTGAAAAGATGCTAATCGATGTTGTTAAAATTCACACCGATCACCAGAAATCCGATCATTTCACAAAAGCTTTTGATAAATCTAGATTCTTATATCTGTTATCGGCTAATAGTGTTTTCCAAAAGGATGAAGTCCTACCTTCATCTGAATCTAACAAATGATCATCGACTTTTTAGATAGTTTTGATTTGATTTATTTCTTTATTTCATTTAGTTCTCTTGTTTATTTCCTTATCTTAATCAAAAACTCAAAAAGATTTTCTGTTTTAGGTTTTTAGGGGGATATATTAGCTAAATTGAAAAACCAAAAACATCTGAAAAATTTTAAAATACAAAAACAATAGAAAAAGTATAAAAAATGAGAAGGTATTCTTTGAGAAAGTAATACATTAATCTTTCATGTCCTTAAACTGTAGGTGAATGCATAAATGGAAGACATATGAGAAGTGTGAGTTGATATACTGATAGGCTGACTTTACAAAATGAATAGACAAATTTGTGAATACTTACAAAATCTGATTTGAGGGATCTGTTTTTGAAAGACAGTCAAGTGAGAAATAGTTTAAGACTAAAATCAGGCATACACCTGTTATCATGAGATCCAATAAGGTTTCCAATGATTCATGAATTCAAAGTCTGTACACGTGCCATAATGCTAGGACGAACCTAGCTGAAGCCGTCCATTTAGATGAGAATGATTGAATCAAAACAAAAGAAAAAGAAAATCAAGCTTGTATTAAGCTTGTGAAAAATACAAAAATAAAATAAGTTCGATTCCATACACGTGACACATTACTGGGACGAACCTAGTTGAAGCCGTCCATTTGGATAGAACAAGTCAAGCATGTCAACACAGGTCTGTATACGTGCCATATTACTGGGACGAACCTAGTTGAAGCCGTCCATGAGAATGTGTTGGTCTTGTGAGACAAATCAAAAAGAAAAATACAAAAAGAAAATAAAATTGGAACCTTATGGAATTTATGATGATGGGTATTAAGATGTGCGGAGATGAGTTACAAACTGAGTTCAAACCTTTGCTGAATATATAAAACGGGTAACTCAGTCAGAAAACATAAGTGATCATCAAATGAGTTTGATAATTTTGTTTTGAAAAGCTTAAAGTGGATAGATATATCAGTAATCAGATCACAAGTCAAAAGTGTCTGAAATGAATCATTCAGTAATGCTGATTTGATTTTATTAGATGTATGTACTAGTTTTTCAATAGACCTCTCACAAAAAGATGCATTTCTTTGTTTATAGGTGCTAGTTGTACAATTGTAATTTGTTTCAGAAAATTACAAAAAGAATTTCAATTTTCAATTTCAGTTTAGGTGATCGTTTGTAGGTTCAGATGTCAGTCTCATCTGAATCCTGAACCAACCAGACTTATCTTCATAAAGGGCATTTGTTTTTCTAATCATAATGTCAAATCTTGAAATTAGTGTGTGTTTTGTGGTGAAAATGGCCAATTCGGTCGAATGACTTCATTCGGCGAATGAGTCATTCAGTGAATGACTCTTGATCGAAAGAAGAGATTCGCCAGCTCAATCGACGAATGACTTTTTGGAAAAAGGACTCATTCGCTGGTCTCTTTCGGCGAATGTCTTTGGGCAGAAAGAGTTCATACGCCGGTTTCATTCGGCGAATGACTCAACCTATATAAACATTCAATCGGCCAACTACCCTCATTCTCCCTTTTTCATTCGCTCGCCTCTATGTGCACGACATTCGCCCGAATTACCCTTTTGCCTTGGTTCATCTCATTTTCATCGATTTTCTTGAATCGTCACTGATATTTCACTTCTTCATTCTCTCAGGTACAGATGGATCCAACATCATCGATTTTTGACCCCTAAATCGCTCAGAACAACTTGAAATTTAGGGTTTTAGGGTTTTTATAATCGCCCTTTCAATAAATGGTCTAAATTGACTTAAAATCACATACGACATGTTTTAATGTTGTTAATCGGTGGTTTCTGAGTGTAGATATAAACTTTTTAGAAGCTGATTTGAATTTTTGAAAACTGGAGTTTGAATCTCAACAGTCTGTCGAATGACGCCATTCGGCGAACGAAACCCATTCGACGAATGACTCATTCGACTGTGATCATTCGGCGAATGAACCTATTTTGTCAATGACTCATTCGGGAATAGCTCATTCAGCGAATGGATCATTCGACAAAAGAGCTCATTCGCCCAAATCAACTTCATTCGGCCAGTATGTTCAAATGTTTCTTTGTTTTGATTTCTGTATTTTGTGCAACTGAATTGTTCTAACATATCTTTATCTGAATTTCAGAATGGCTGGATACAAGTCGGTGACAAAGAACAACGTCTGTGCTCATTTGGATTTCACTACACCAAATGCCATACATTACACCGAGATTATCACATTTTTGAGATGTTTGAGGATTTTCACTGCTATATCTACTGTGCATGTACCATATCACTCTCATCAGCAAGATTTCTGGGCCTCTGCTGATATAGATTGTGAAGCTGAACCTCCTATTATTCGAGGAAAGGTGCTGGGACATGATGTGGTCATTTCTGCTGAACACATCAGAAGAGTTTGTGGTTTCCAAGATGCACCTGATCAGCCGTATCTTCTAGATCGTTATTTAGTTCGAGGCTGCTTCATGAGGTGCAAGTATGAGGGTGACCTTGGAGCCGGGATCCTGAACAAGGCATACATGTCTCCACAATTCAAGTACTTAGCACATGTACTTATTCATTGCCTTGGATCGAGGAGAGGAGGATTTGATGACATGAGAGAGACCATTCAGTGTGCCTTCGTTGCATTAGTGCTGAACAGGCCATTCAACTTCTCTGAGATGATCTTCACTCATATGAAGGAGAATGTGGTTCTGAAGGGAGATAAGAAGTTTCTGATGTATCCTAGGTTTCTGCAGCAGTTGATTGATGCTCAGTTACCTGATCTGCCGAAGATCAATGCTGATATCATTAGGCTGGAGCACATGAATGACCTCATTCTCAACAGGGTGATGTCATGCAGAGGTAAGGAGAGGAAGCCTACTGTTCGGTCTCTGTTCGGACATCTTGCGAGGCCTGACTATGTAGCCACGGCTGGCAGGAGATGGAGGCATGAGGATTCTGATTCTGAGGTAGAGGACATTATTGTTCCTGATGATAGTGGTGATGATGATGATGGTGCAGGTGGCAGTGGTGCTAGTGATGGTGCTGGTGCTGGTGATGGTGCTAGTGAGAGCTCAGTGGCTGTAAGCACTGTAGCTGTTAGTTCTGTTGTGATGAGTGCTGATGTTGGTGACATAGCTACTACTGCTGATGTTAGCCTGGTTGAGGCTGTTGTTGTGACTGCTGGTGCTGGAGTCAGTACTTCTATTGCCGATGATGACGATGTAGACATTGATTCACTGATGGATTTGGACTTCATGGCCACTACTACCTCCACAGTGACTACTCATATTGATATGACAGGCACCACATCTGCCAAAGACAGGGATGAGTCAGATGACTCAGGTGATGATGTTGGTGAAGCTGGTGGTGATGGTGCTGAAAATTCTGACTCAGAAGACACACCAGATGATGAGTTTGAGAGTGTTTGGATAGGAAGGAGACTGATGAAGAAGAGGAAGAAAAGGTGTGAAGCTGAACTTGAAGAGATCACTGATCCTTTATTTATTCCAGAGTTTGATGTGTCTCCTCCTCCTCGTACTTCTACCTCTACATCTACAGTAGCCATGACTATTGCTGCTGTAACTCAATCCACATCATCTCCAGCTGGCAGGAGAAAGAGAGCTAGGTTTCTCTTTTAGACAAGGTCAGAACTGTCAGTTGCTGCCACAACTACTGTTACATCAGTGGCTGCAACTACAGTTTCTTCACTGACTAGGTCACGGGCTATTCCGATACGTACTACCATTGCCCCTCTGACCACCTCGGTGCCTCATGCTCCTATATTTACTGTTGCCTCTTCTGGTCCCTCCACTTCACGAGCTGACACATCTGTTGTCACACCCCCAATTTTCAACTAACGGAATCATACCGTTTGGGTCGTGACAAACCAGGATCTCAGATCATTAGACATAACGAAGACCTCTATATGATATTCAAACATACTTTGGTCTAAAACTGTAAAATCAAAGTTTAACATTTGCGGAAGCGTTTGAATTCAAACATACTTTGGTCTAAAACTGTAAAATCAAAGTTTAACATTTGCGGAAGCGTTTGAAAACTAATAATAGAAAGTAACTCTTGCAAAACCATAAATACAATGTTCAATGTTTTAAATCAACAACTAAAGTAAACGGTATGCATGAGACTCAATATCCTAGTCCCTGCTTGTCCTTGCTTGTGCCTTAGTGTCCTGAGAAAACATGTAAATCAAGTCAACACAAAGGCTGGTGCATACACATGTTTGTATGAGTAATCACGAATATTTGAACCAAATGTTTGAACAAGCTGTTTGTAAGAAATGTTTGTAGATCACATAATCACACATGCATAGTCATGATAGCTAGTCATTGTACTATTTACATAAGTGGTCGACACCGAAGCTGACTGTTGTTGCAATGTTTGATAGCCTTTTCCCTATTGTCTAGCATAAACAATAGTAATGTGTGTTTGGTCAGTTTAACACCTGCGTAGATCCCATCTACCAAGTGAGGTTTGTCAAACCCAATAGATCTATCTTCAACTACCACGCTTTGCACTCCGGCAAACTAATCGGTTCGATAATGTAGGCTTTGTAATGCTATGTTTGCACTTAATGTAAACAGCTAACTCATGCAAGTGATATGTATCTAAAAATTTTTGTTGCACATGTTTTCTCCCCCAAAACAGTTAAAATAAGAAAGGGGCCGTGTACGCACCTTTGAATGTAGCAGAATGATCAATCACACGTACAGTCGCGTAGATAATTCTCTACGAGAAATCTGTGTTTAAATAATTACGTTGTGTTATTCGGAATGTCGTTTTGTGTTTGTGATTACATACGTGTCAACACACGTATGTTAGATTGTTAAAATCGTGCATACGTAAATACGCGTGACTTTAAAATCATTTAATAAAATCATATACGATTTTATTTAAATAAGCGTAATTATATGCGATTTTGTTTTCGTGTTAAAATATAAATTTCATTATTTCAGGTTGTTCGTATTCTCATTACGGTTCCAACGCAACTCGAACGGATTAAATCGGAGTTAGTATAAGCAAGTTATGACCAAAATACTAAAAATTGATTTAAATACCAAAAACCAGTGAGGGCCAGAATCGAATCCTCGACCTCCAGAACTAAACAATTCCAATTAACCAACTCCTCTACTTCAGCAATTGTTATTAACCTCAGTTTTAAATGGTTTTAATAACAATTCGTCTGGTTCCCCTTTTTGTTAACCATAATCGAACCAAATGGTTCCAATTAAGACCCAATTCGAACCCAATCGAATCTCTAAACTTAGGGGTTTTGTTCCAGTGATCAAAAAGACCATTTAGGTGATTTTAATTTGAAAATGAACCACTATAACTCGATTAATCGGTTATATACATGTTCGAACTCCAACCCATCAATTTCTAATCAAAATCGATCAAATTGATGATCACTTGATCTTTAATTCATAGGGTTAACATTAAACAAGTTATTTCGAAACATTCAGTACCATTTGATTTGATTTTTATGACTAATTGCATAAAAAGCCGAAAACGTTTTCATCTCATGAACCCTAACATTCAAATTCGTAAAATTCATTGTGATTTGATCAATTTAGTTTAGGGTTTTTCCTAATCGAGTCTTTCAGAAACTAGTGATGTTATTTGATTTGATTTTTAAGTTCATTTATTAAGAAACCCCCAAATTTGTTTATATCAAGAACCCTAAATCTTGAAATCATCAAATTCGATATTGTTTGATACAATTGACTTAGGGATATCATTACACATATGATTTCGAAATTCTCTGTGTAATTTAATTTGATTTGTAAACTTGTTTTGTTAAAAACCCCCAAACCGTTTCATTTCAAGAACCCTAGTATTCAAATTCATACTATTCGTTGTTAGAACACAAAATTGATAATTGCTTTTCCTTAGTCGGCACTTTTAGGTTGTGTGTGGATCGAATTTTACCTGTTTTGGTCTAGAATTGATGAAGTTCGACTAGTAGCTTGATTTCGGCCACTTCCCGATCGAGTTCCTCTGTTCGAGCTTCTTGGAATCGAATTGTTTAGTGGGATAGTCTCTAAAGATGCCGATTTATGTTTCTGGAACTTCAATTTGATGAATTGTTGTCGAATTATACCGATTTACTATGGGAGGTATACGGTCTCGCTTTAACTCGACATTAACACGCCTTAAATCGTACATTATGATGTTAATTGTGATGATAACTGACCATTATCATTAATATGAGTTATTAGGATGATTAATTCGATTAATCATGGCCAATTACTATGAATTTCAAATCCATTTGACTCTTATATCCGAATTTTGACTTATGAAAGTCAAAATTGGTTATTTTACCTCTTTACAAGTCAATTTCTTGTAAATTAGATATCTCTAAACTCACTTGAATTAACTAAACACCTTCTGGTTAATTTTTGTTTGATTCTGGATCGATTCTGTCAAATTCTGATTAACAGGGTTAATCCGAAATACCGGATTGTCACATCATCCTCTTGTTAAAGGAATTTTCGTCCCGAAAATTGTTAGATGTTAGAAGTAGTTAGGAAACTACTTGCGAGTTCAAATTGTATGTGTTAGTGTAGTGTTTGATCATTCTGTGTGCTTGTATGTACTCACACACAAGGTTCGATGTTTGCAACATCACACCTAAGTGTGATCGTTCCATGTAACTGTTTGCGTGAACACTAGTTAGTACACCTAACTGTGACTGGTTGTGTTTGATCATACTGTGTTGTGTAACCTTGCACATAGTGAGTGTTTGTAACTGTTTGTACTATGTAACCTCGCACATAACAAATGTTTGAATGTAGTCGACAAAATAGAAACTTCCAAAATTCATGCGTACCTGTAAATTCACGAGTACATGGGCCCCTGTATTCGTCAATTTACCTTACACAATTATTCTGGTTCCTTCTATATGTAACTCCACCATTGTTTAACCGTTCATGATTGTACCATCATGAAATGTAGTACATCAAATATAATGTTTGAAATGTAGTACATTGTTTGAAATCAATCATGTATGTACTATTATGAAATGTTTTTGTTTGCATTCTGCAAGGCTGGTGTTCAACCCAGTTGTCTATACAAAAATCAATAGTATAAGGTGTTTGTGCTTACAGTTAGAGTGTGAAATATCACGTCATCCCCTTGTTAAAGGAAATTTCGTCCCGAAATTTAACGTGCCTTCATAATGTTTGTTGTTGTTTTGAATAAGTGGGGATACTTTTTCATCATTTGGTCTTCCCTTTCCCATGTGAATTCAGGACCACGTCTTGAATTCCACCTAACTTTGACTATCGAAATCTTGCTTTGTTTGAGTTGTTTGACCTCTCGGTCAGAAAGACATTTGACTGGTTCCTCGATGAATCGTAGCTGTTCGTCCCCTTGTATTTCTTCAAGTGGTACTACCAATGTCTCATCAGAAAGTCATTTCTTCAAGTTCGAAACACGAAATACATCATGAACTCCGCTGAGTTCATCCGGTAATTTAAGTTGATACGCTACCGGACCAATCCTTTTTAGGATCTCAAAAGGTCCTACGTATCGTGGGCTAAGCTTCCCGCGTTTGCCGAATTGTGTCACACCTTTCCAAGGTGACACTTTTAGAAGAATCATGTCTCCTACTTGAAATTCCAACGGTTTGTGGCGTTTGTCAGCGTAACTCTTTTGTCGATCCCGAGCCGCTGCCATACGGTTCCGGATTTGTAAAAGGATTCCACCAACGGTAAGTGGTTTTCCCAGCTATCATTAAAGTCAATTACACATGCTCGTAACATATCCTCGAGCGTTTGGATTGTGCGTTCACTCTGACCGTCAGTTTGCGGATGATAGGCGGTACTCATGTCTAAACGAGTTCCCAAGGACTTGTGGAGAGATTTCCAAAAGTTTAGTAATGAATTCCATCGAAATCTGTTCCCATTTCCACATCAGTATTTCTGGTTGTTGCAGTAAACCAGATGGTTTTTGATATTCTACTTTGACTTTCGAACAAGTCAAACATTTGGTAATGTACCTTGCAATGTCGGCTTTCATGTGAGGCCACCAATACAGTGTCTTCAAGTCATGATACATTTTGTCTTACCCCGGATGGACTGAATATCCGGATTTGTGCGCTTCGTCCATTCCAAGTTCCCTTAAACCACCATGCAAAAGTATCCAAAGCCGAATGAAACAAGGAGTTCCATCAGACTTGACATCCAATTGTGTTTCCATCCCCCGTAAGGATTCATGTACCAAATTATCCTTTTCTAAGGCTCCCTGCTGAGCACTGCGTACCTTGTCAGGTAAGTCAGTATGTATCGTCATCATAAATGCGCGAACCCGTCTTGTTGATGTGTCTTTTCTGCTTAAGGCATCAGCTACCACATTAGTTTTTCCCGGGTGATACTTAATCGCGCATTCGTAGTCGTTCAACAACTCAACCCATCGTCGCTGTCTCATATTAAGCTCCTTCTGATCAAGGATATGTTGCAAACTCTTATGATCAGTGTAAATGGTACACTTAGTTCCATATAGATAATGCCTCCAAATCTTCAAAGCAAAAACCACTGCTCCTAACTCTAAGTCATGAGTAGTGTAATTCTTTTTGTGGTCTTAGTTGCTTTGAAGCGTAAGCAATCACTTTATCACGTTGCATCAACACACATCCCAAACCCTGTGCAGATGTGTCACAATACACCATAAAGTCTTCTGTTCCTTCTGGTAAGGACAGAATCGTTGCACTGCAGAGTTTCTGTTTCAATAACTGAAATGCAGCTTCCTGGTTATTCGTCCAGTTATACTTTGCATCCAGAAGTCACATTTCGAGAACTTAACGTATAGTTTCTTCTTGTTTCAGTAATTCCAACAGCAATCGAAAATGTTCAGCGTGCTCCTCCTCAGTCTGAGTATAGATAAGAATATCATCAATGAAAACAATGACAAACTTATCAAGATAAGGTTTACAAACACGATTCATGAGATCCATGAATACAGCTGGAGCGTTTGTCAACCTAAATGGCATGATCAAGAACTCATAATGGCCAAAGCGCGTTCTGAATGCTGTCTTTGGAATATCTTCTTCTTGAACTCTGAGTTGATGATAACCCGATCTGAGATCAATCTTCGAGTAGTATCTCGAACCTTGCATCTGATCGAACAGATCGTCAATTCTAGGTAACGGATACCGGTTTTTGATGCTAACTTTGTTAAGTTCCCGGTAATCGATACACATACGGAAAGTCCCGTCCGTTTTCTTGACAAATAATACTGGAGCTCCCCACGATGGAAAAGTAGGTCGTATGAAGCCCTTATCCAACAACTCTTGCAGTTGTGTGGACAACTCTTGCATTTCAGGCGGTGCAAGTCGATAAGGCGTCCTAGCTATCGGTGCTGCGTCTGGTGTAAGGTCGATTCGAAATTCCACCTGTTTGATAGGCGATATTCCCGGTAGGTCTTCTGGAAATACTTCAGGGAATTCACAAACTACTGGGATGTCTTCTATCTTCTTCTCAAATACCGGCTTCTCAGTTATAAGTGCTATAATTTTCGTATGACCTTTACGCAGACATTTGTGTGCTTTCATACAAGCTATGAGATGCAGTGGCGTACTGTTAGTCTCACCTTGTACATACAGTGTCTCTCCATGTGAAAGCGGTATACGAACGATCTTTTGATGGCATACTATTTCAGCATGGTGTTTGAACAACCAGTCCATGTCAATGACTATATCAAAACTGCCTAAGGCAATAGACATAAGGTCAATGTCAAGTGTTTGACCCATCAAGTCAAGAACACATCCTTTAAGAATATGGTTTACAACCACTAACTTATCATCAGCTAGTTCTATAGTGTATGGGTTTTCTAAAGCAGTAGAATTAATACTTAGCAATTCACAAGATTTGCTAGATACAAAACCCCGATCTGCACCGGTGTTAAATAGCATAAAGGCAGAGTGATAATTCAAGAGAAACGTACCCGTAACGACGTTGGGATCTTCTCGTGCCTGACATCCTCCAATCACAAAAGCCTTGTTCTAGCAACATTTGTGTTGTTGTTGCTGTTTCCTTTTGTAGTTATATCATTAGCCCTTCTTTTCTTGAGTTGTGGGCACTTCTTCTTGAAATGTCCAGGTATGCCACACTCAAAACATCCTTTCTGTGTGTTGCTACGGTCGAGTGGGGTTGCCTGCAGTTCCCTTCGACAGTCTTTTGCTACGTGACCCATCTTTCTGCATCGCTGACAACGGTACTTGTCACATTGATTACTAAAGTGATGGAATCCACATTTGTTGCACTTTGGGCATTTACCATTATACCCTCCCGATGACTGTTGATTATTGTTTGAATTGTGATGGGTCATGTTGGATTCCTTCTTGCGGTTCTGTTGAAATGACTGCTGAATGAAATTCTTGGAATCAATGCTATCCCATTTTCTTTTGTGGTCTCCCACCTTAGCTGCTACCGTTCGTTTGGGTAATGTTCCCCGTTGCTTCGCTTTATCAGTCAGTTGGTGTGCCAGTCGAACAGCTTGCTGCAAGGTAGTAGGATTTGCAGATATGATCCATTTTCGGACCTGAGATACCAGCCCTCCGATGTATCTCTTGATCCACTTGCTAGGCGGGGTTGCCCTGTGCGGTAAAAGTCTTACTAATTCTTGGAATCGAGTAGTGTATTCCTCAATATTAGAGCCTTTCATCTTGAGTTGCCCGTATTCATCCTCAAGTTTTTGCATTTCATTACGTGAACAATACTCCTCCTGCAACAGGATTTTGAATCCGTTCCAAGTAAGGGCATTGGCTGTATTCAAGCCGAGTGTCTGTACGATAGAGTTCCACCATGCCAAGGCTGAACCCTCCAAAGTACCATTAGCGTATCTGACCTTGTTTTCTTCTGGACAATTGCACATCTCAAACACCGATTCTAACTGTTCAATCCATCGAAGAAGTCCAACGGCTCCTTCCGATCCTTTGAAATTACGTGGTTTGCAGTCCAAGAATGTCTTGAACGTGCATGTTTGTGGTTTTACCAGTTCCCCTGGTGGACCGTGTGATCATGTTTGGTTTGTGTTTGCGTATAGTTTTCAATTGTCTCAGTGATTCGAGTGTTAATAAGTGCCTCAAGTTCCGTTGCGTTCATGTTAAGGTTCTCTCCAACCATGATCTTCATATTTACAAATATACATAATGAGACTACACCCATCGCATAATCAGCATTCATGCATAAAATAAATGTAACACACTACCATAGTCATTTAGGTAACAATTCTTAATCATTTATGATAAACTAGTGCTTACAATTGTTTGTCAAAAAGATGCAAAACAACTAAACACGAAATCTACTTTTATGAGTACAACCCACTCATATAAGTTTGTTAATTAGAAAGTAAATGAAATGGCTAGATTCCATCGTTTGGTTGACCAACAGTGGATGATGAATCTTCCAGTTCTGTTGGACCAGTCACTGCACCATGCTGGTAACGCATATGCCCAGTGATGAGGGTCATGGCCTCCCCAGCCAAGTCTCTCACTATATTGGCTTCAGCCCGTGCATTGGCTTCCTCAGCCCTTGCCTCGGCTGCAGCTATACGTAACTCAGTAGTTTCTAGTCGTGCAGTGAGTTCGAGGATCGTCCCTCGCATCATCCAGATAGTTTCCACCAAATTTTCCTGTTCTTCATTAGTCCTAACCAACTCCTCAGTGAGGTTATCCCACATTTGTGTCAGCCAGTTGTTATTCTCAAGCAATTCTGTGATCATCTCTGCTACTTCCCGCATGTTGCGGATTTCACGCTCCATGCGTGCAACAAAAGCAGCAAATGCCTGTTCTAGTGGATATCCAAGAGCAGGTAACGTCCAAAGGCTATTAGCAGTGTTGGCAGTTGGTGGTGGTGGCACTCCTTCTTCCCGCACCCAGCTGCGTATGAGGTCAGGAAACCATTGCCAATATTGGTTGTTCTCCCTTTGTCGAACATGTATTTCCTCCCCATAGTGCATTGTAGCATCCACTGATTCGATCCTCCTTGTCATGATGTCTGACAATGCTACAACTCGTTCCTCAGCGTGAGTAGGTGTAGATGATGATGCCATGTCTGTTGCATAATGCCATATGTAAGTGCTATACAAACTATCGTGTAAGCAAGTGTCTAATGTCCAACAGTTATAGTCTAAGTCTACAAATGCAAACCTAGTTCGCTATAACCAATGGCTCTGATACCAATCTGTCACACCCCCAATTTTCAACTAACGGAATCATACCGTTTGGGTCGTGACAAACCAGGATCTCAGATCATTAGACATAACGAAGACCTCTATATGATATTCAAACATACTTTGGTCTAAAACTGTAAAATCAAAGTTTAACATTTGCGGAAGCGTTTGAATTCAAACATACTTTGGTCTAAAACTGTAAAATCAAAGTTTAACATTTGCGGAAGCGTTTGAAAACTAATAATAGAAAGTAACTATTGCAAAACCATAAATAGAATGTTCAATGTTTTAAATCAACAACTAAAGTAAACGGTATGCATGAGACTCAATATCCTAGTCCCTGCTTGTCCTTGCTTGTGCCTTAGTGTCCTGAGAAAACATGTAAATCAAGTCAACACAAAGGCTGGTGCATACACAGGTTTGTATGAGTAATCACGAATATTTGAACCAAATGTTTGAACAAGCTGTTTGTAGGAAATGTTTGTAGCTCACATAATCACACATGCATAGTCATGATAGCTAGTCATTGTACTATTTACATAAGTGGTCGACACCGAAGCTGACTGTTGTTGCAATGTTTGATAGCCTTTTCCCTATTGTCTAGCATAAACAATAGTAATGTGTGTTTGGTCAGTTAAACACCTGCGTAGATCCCATCTACCAAGTGAGGTTTTTCAAACCCAATAGATCTATCTTCAACTACCACGCTTTGCACTCCGGCAAACTAAACGGTTCGATAATGTAGGCTTTGTAATGCTATGTTTGCACTTAATGTAAACAGCTAACTCATGCAAGTGATATGTATCTAAAAATGTTTGTTGCACATGTTTTCTCCCCCAAAACAGTTAAAATAAGAAAGGGGCCGTGTACGCACCTTTGAATGTAGCAGAATGATCAATCACACGTATAGTCGCGTAGATAATTCTCTACGAGAAATCTGTGTTTAAATAATTACGTTGTGTTATTCGGAATGTCGTTTTGTGTTTGTGATTACATACGTGTCAACACACGTATGATAGATTGTTAAAATCGTGCATACGTAAATACGCGTGACTTTAAAATCATTTAATAAAATCATATACGATTTTATTTAAATAAGCGTAATTATACGCGATTTTGTTTTCGTGTTAAAATATAAATTTCATTATTTCAGGTTGTTCGTATTCTCATTATGGTTCCAACGCAACTCGAACGGATTAAATCGGAGTTAGTATAAGCAAGTTATGACCAAAATACTAAAAATTGATTTAAATACCAAAAACCAGTGAGGGCCAGAATCGAATCCTCGACCTCCAGAACTAAACAATTCCAATTAACCAACTCTTCTACTTCAGCAATTGTTATTAACCTCAGTTTTAAATGGTTTTAATAACAATTCGTCTGGTTCCCCTTTTTGTTAACCATAATCGAACCAAATGGTTCCAATTAAGACCCAATTCGAACCCAATCGAATCTCTAAACTTAGGGGTTTTGTTCCAGTGATCAAAAAGACCATTTAGGTGATTTTAATTTGAAAATGAACCACTATAACTCGATTAATCGGTTATATACATGTTTGAACTCCAACCCATCAATTTCTAATCAAAATCGATCAAATTGATGATCACTTGATCTTTAATTCATAGGGTTAACATTAAACAAGTTATTTCGAAACATTCAGTACCATTTGATTTGATTTTTATGACTAATTGCATAAAAAGCCGAAAACGTTTTCATCTCATGAACCCTAACATTCAAATTCGTAAAATTCATTGTGATTTGATCAATTTAGTTTAGGGTTTTTCCTAATCGAGTCTTTCAGAAACTAGTGATGTTATTTGATTTGATTTTTAAGTTCATTTATTATGAAACCCCCAAATTCGTTTATATCAAGAACCCTAAATCTTGAAATCATCAAATTCGATATTGTTTGATACAATTGACTTTGGGATATCATTACACATATGATTTCGAAATTCTCTGTGTAATTTAATTTGATTTGTAAACTTGTTTTGTTAAAAACCCCCAAACCGTTTCATTTCAAGAACCCTAGTATTCAAATTCATACTATTCGTTGTTAGAACACAAAATTGATAATTGGTTTTCCTTAGTCGACACTTTTAGGTTGTGTGTGGATCGAATTTTACCTGTTTTGGTCTAGAATTGATGAAGTTCGACTAGTAGCTTGATTTCGGCCACTTCCCTATCGAGTTCCTCTGTTCGAGCTTCTTGGAATCGAATTGTTTAGTGGGATAGTCTCTAAAGATGCCGATTTAGGTTTCTGGAACTTCAATTTGATGAATTGTTGTCGAATTATACCGATTTACTATGGGAGGTATACGGTCTCGCTTTAACTCGACATTAACACGCCTTAAATCGTACATTATGATGTTAATTGTGATGATAACTGACCATTATCATTAATATGAGTTATTAGGATGATTAATTCGATTAATCATGGCCAATTACTATGAATTTAAATTCATTTGACTCTTATATCCGAATTTTGACTTATGAAAGTCAAGATTGGTTATTTTACCTCTTTACAAGTCAATTTCTTGTAAATTAGATATCTCTAAACTCAATTGAATTAACTAAACTCCTTCTGGTTAATTTTTGTTTGATTCTGGATCGATTCTGTCAAATTCTGATTAACAGGGTTAATCCGAAATACCGGATTGTCACATCTGTACCTACTGTTTCAGTTATTGATCAGTTGAGCACACTGAACAGTATGGTACTTAGATTGATGGAGAGGAGCCTGGAACAAGAGAAGAAGAACCAAGAGCAGGAATTGGTTATTGCCCAACTCACTCAGCGGGTAAATGATCAGGATGCCTTTTTACTACAGGCTGCTGATCAACGAGCTGATCTAAGAGCTCGTTCTGCTCAACAAGAGGAGCAGCTGCTAAAGTATATTGATGAGCATCATCAGTTGGCATTGACTGTCACTTATTTCAGTGACCGGATCCTGTCTCTATAGACGGAGAATGCTAGGCTAGCTGAACAGCTTGATAGCCTTAAGGACAGCACTCCTAGGATCGAAGGCACTGCTGCTCATTCCGATGAATCAGACAAAGAAGATGAAGAAGAAGATGAAGAGTCTGAGGAGGAAAAGGTAGATTATGAAGATTCAGAGAAAGATGAAGAATCTGATGATGATGGTCAGTCTGGATCAGGGAGTGAGTCTTCTGGGTCCTCAAGTTTAGATGATGCTGATGATGATGATGATCAAGCACCCCTCCTCCTGAGATCTGGACAAAGACTAAGCATGACAAAGCTCCTTCTCAACCTCTTCCCACACAGACAGAAGAACCAGCTACTACTGAGGAAGTCGAAGCTGTGCCTATGAGACGTCAACTGGATGAGACACTCACTATGATTCTTGATGCTCAAGGCATCATACAGCACTCAGTCAGTTATGATAAAGAGGAGGGAGAGATCATACACTGCTTATCAAAGGAGCAGATAGCCGAACTGTTTAGGCTAAATCTAGATGATGTTATCACTAATGATACCTCTGTTCAAGTGTTTGATGAGGCTACACCAGAGGCCTTTGATGATGTGGATGAAGACATTCTGGAGGATATCACCGAGGAAGAATATCCAAAGTATACTTCTGCTGAGGACGAGCGTCCTACATTCACTGATCAGTTTGATCAAGCTACTGAAGATCTACTGATCAAATACTAGGAAGAACAGGTTGAGGTTAGTAAAGCTGAAGCTGATGATCGTAAAAGAAGAAAAGAAGAATGGAAGGCCTATTGGGAGGTCTTGAAGAAAGAAAGCATAACAAAGATGCCAGCTACGCACAAAAAGGTCTACAGAACCAAAGGCTACAAGGTCGGAGGTCAAATCTTGAGTTGGGCATACTTTCATGATCTTGGGTGCTACGCAGTGAAGAGGGAAAGAGGGATTGACTACTTTAAGCATCCTCATGATTTTAAGAAGTTGCCCGGTTTCGAAGTCAATCAATTAGCACGTCTGAGGATGCTTTATAGCGAAGATTCTGGAATGTCAGCCTGGTTTTCTCGACAAATTCAGTATGAATATAGGAAGAGATGGGTAAACTTCCAGCCCCAACAGCCTGAAAGATATTATCTGCCAGAGATTGATGGTGATACCAGGAAGCACAAAGTAATCCTGAAGTGGCTACCACCAAAAGTCATGAAGAAGATTCCTCTACGGAAAATGCGTCAAGACTTTATATAGGGCTTCCGATGGTGGTACTACGACGGGCGAAGTGAGAGGCTGTAATTGTTATGTGCAAGGAGAAGAAATGGGAGACTGAACGTATATTTGACCCGATGTGGTTGACTAACTTGTCACACAACGATGTCAAAGCTTTATTTCAACACCAGATATTCTTTGATGTACAAGACATGGAACAAGCACTCCAGAGTCCTCCTTCTTCCCAGAGCACCTAGTGTCAAACCCTAGAAGATCTGAGCGGCCATTGATCGTCCAAGTTCGATTCTCAACCCGTGGTGTTCGATTCACACTCAAACGTCCTTCCTACACCTTCGGATCACCACGGTTGCTGTTGGTTTCGATTGGAAAACCCTGGAATAGGATTCCACACTATTCCAGAGGCTGTCGAGTAGATATCCGTTGGAATCAGATTGTTTCCAAGCTCCTTATTGGTCCTACATTACGATCCTACGACCTAAAGGGACTTCATTATAAAATAGAAAATGAAGAAAGGAAAGCAACTTTCATGTCTTTTAAACTTCAGTGGATCTTTATAAAGTTGTTCTTAACGTATACTCCTTGATTTTCTATGTGTATCAAGACTGGTACTTTGTTTATGGACAGTTGAAGACAACTCCTTATTATATGCCGATGAAGCAGAACTGTGCTAGAATAACTAGGCTACAACGTCAATCGGATATGCTTAATCAAAGGGGAACTCTACAGCTGGAAGTATCAAGGAATCAGACTTTTTACCACTATTCAAGTTAAAGAGTTCAGAACCGAAAGACATCAGTCAAGGGGGCATCTGCAAAATGGATCAGTTGAACTTATCAATGCAGATTGACTGAAGATAAAAGTGATTCAGCAATTCGCGAGCAACGTCCAAGGGGAGTATGTTGATGCACATTTTGGGTGCCCGCTGCTGTTCAAATAGTTTAGATTTGTATTTGTTGAATTGTATTCACTTGTATGTTTTGTATGTGTTACACTGGGAACTGAGTCACTCACAAAGGCATATGCGAATGGATTTAGTGTATATGGGTCCATTCGTACGAATGGACATACGAATAGCTCCATTCGTACGAATAGAGTGTTGCCCCTCTAAATACCAATTCCAAGTTCTTGTGAGTTTAAGGTTTTTGAGTGTTTTAGGGTTTTGAGCAGAGAGCCGGAGAGAACATGCTCGATCTCTCCCCGACAATGACTATGTTCTTTTATGTGTATGGATTCGATCATGTAACCATTCATTTATTCAATATATATTTGATTTGATTCATACTCATCATGTGTTCTTTCCCTAGCCTTCATTCTAATGCAGAAATCGTCGGTCCTAAACGTTTTCAATCAAATCTATTGATCTTCAGATTGTTCTATTGATTTTCTGCAAAAACCATGTTTTCTCCTATCAAAAAGTTCACTTTCTATTAATGAACTTGTGTTTTTGGGATTTTTTTTATGTCTTGTTGATTCATGAACCTTAGGAAGGTTATTGTGAAGTTGTCTACCAATTTTGGTGTGAAATTTCGCTCTAGAAATCGAGTTTGAAGGATTTCTGTGTGGCTGAAAATCCAGATCGTACGAATGGGGTTTTTGGCGAATAGATATTCACACGAATGAGATACCAGGGCGAATAGCCATTCATTCGTTCAACTTCACACGAATATGTTCTAGTTCGCATGATTCTTGCACGAATGGCCCCCTCATTCATTTGACTTATCCATTCGTCCCAATCTTCACTCGTGTCAGTGAACCATTCGTTTGAACACATCTTTGGTCCCCTCATTCACATAATACACACTCATTCGTACACGTCACTCGTATAAGTCAATTCATTCATCCCTGAGAGCTGAAATTTTTCTAAGTGTCAACTCAGATTACCTTTGCTGATATGGATGAACTTGCATTGATGGCAAACTAGAACCACATGATTCATAATCTACTACTTACAGAAACAGAGACGGGAAACTCCAACAAAGCTTCACAGTTGCTTTCTTTGGATGATTATCCACACTGGAAGTATAGATTTGAGATTCACATCAACGGGGTAGACACCAATATGTGGATGATGATTAAAGGTGGGTATTTGAGACCACTCAATGAGGATGGAACTCCTATGCTTGTCACTCGAATGACTGAACCTCAACGAAAGTTATATGACTTTAACAAGAAGGTCTATGCAATATTGTCTCAGTCTATTGCCACTGACATATTCCATCAGTTCAGACAGTTTACTACTATGCTCCTTTGAAGACTGTCTTTGCATCTTAGATCAAAGAGGTTCCCAGCTCAAATCAGACTCATTTCAGTCAGCCTACTACCACTTCTACATCTCACTCAGAGGATAGCCATTCTGTCATCAACTTGAAGACATATAATTTTGACAAAGTGGCAGCGGAGATAACTAAAGAGCACATGGGCCTCTTATCAACTCTTGTAAGTGTAACACCTGTGCCGGAATCGTTACCGGAATAGTAAGTTGCACAGTAAATTGCACAGTAACTCAAGTACAAACTACGTGAAACTATGTATATGCTATTGACACTTAATGCTTGACACTAAACTATTATGCTATTGGTTTGAAATCTGCTTTAAACCTCACGGTTTAACAGTCAGAAACACATCAGACAAGACAGAACTGACACACAGATTCTTGATTTGATGATACTATACATAAACGCATGTGAGGTTAAACAGAGTAAAACCATAACGGTTGTTGTTACAGAAGGCTAAACCGACGAATTATTCGTATAGGTGACGATCTGTACGAATAAATCTGAAAGTTTAAAGTTCGGAAATAATGACTGGAAAGTAGAAAACAAGAATCAGAAAGCCAAACCATCGTCGTGTTCGTTCGAATGACGATTCGAACGAATACGCGCGATGGTGACGCGTTCTGACGAAACGGAAACGAAAACGATACGAACGATAATAAATTTAGGAAAATATAATATTTTAACGTTTTACAATTTTGAAACTCATCAAAAATAAATTAAAGGAACTTTTTATTTAAAACACGTATGTTACGCGTGTTACGATCCGGACACGCAACGGAGACGAAAACCGAGCAACTGAAACGAACCCGAATACCCTCGGGGTATTTAAAGCCACAAATGAGGCTTTCACCTCATTCCATTATTTCTCTCTCTCTCTACACCCTCTTTCCCGAATTTCTCTCTCTAAGAATTTCAACTTCCAACATCATGATCAAGCTCATTTGGTGATGAAATCGCGTGTCCTTGGAGCCTAAACGAAGATCTCAACACCTTCTACCTAAAACTACAACTGATCGGAAGATATAACCGCAGTAAATTGACGTATGAGACCATAAAACTCACTAAAGTTAGGGTTTTCTCTATCTTGGTTGACCACCTTGTTCACCCACCTCAAAACCGAGACCAACTCGATCTTAGGACACTATTCGAAGACTCTTCGGCTTGGGGCAAACCAGTAGGAGTGCTAGGAAGCCATGGAACCATTGCAATAGCTCGATGATGAGGGTGAGATGCAGGGTTCATGGAGCTCACGGGGCGGGCGAACCTGTTTGGCTGGGACGAAGGCTGGCCGAACCCAGATAGGGGTGGCGAACCTTTCCCTTGGCGAACTTGCATCAGAAACGAACCCTTGGTTCGTCTATCACCATTAATCGAACTTCATGAGGTCCCCGAACCCTCTGGTGCCGAACCTAATGCATTTCGCCACCTCCACCAAACGTGCATGGCTACCAGATTCTCATCAGCGAACAACCGAACCCTAGGAAGGGAGCCACGAACCCATGCATGTCAAACCATCAGCCGAACCAGTAGCTACAGCCAAACCTAGCACTTACCGAACCTGTACCAAGGCCACGAACCATGCATGTATGACACGAACCTACCTACTCGACCGAACCTACGTACAGCAAGCCACCACCGCCGAACCATTTGAGGAGACGAACCTTAGTGCAGCGAACTAAGGCCGAACCTTTAGGTTAGCCGAACCCTGATGGAGCAGTGATCTAGGAGAGCCCTAGAGAGGATGCTAACATGTTCGCTGGGCTATGGGTAACCGAACCTTCACCTTGAACGCACCCAGGGTTCGCTGGAATGGGAGCCGAACCCACCCCTTCTGACCAAGACAATTTGCAGCACACATTATCCACCGGCCCAAGAATTTATTTCTAATATGGCCCATATGCTTGATACTTGACCCACACACACACAAGACTATGTACCATTCGGCCCAACAAGAAAATTTAACCGGCCCATCTTTCGTTTGGACAATGTTATCCTACGGCCCACATGTAACAATTCTGCCCAATTATTGATCCGATCCATAGGATTGTTTCGGGCCCAAACCATTCGACCCAACTTCACTTAATTATTCGATATATAATGTGGTTCGACTCACTTAACTAATATGAAACAAAAGTATTTTGTTGATAAATTCTTGGACTTAATGCAATCATGGCATCTAAGACGTTACACTTCTCAAGGATAACTTCATGACTATTTACCAATCATGTAACAATCCATTCAAGTTCTTTAAAATGCTAAGGACTTATAACATTTAAACAAAAGAAATCAAAGTCTTTATACTTAGAATCTCATTATTATAGAACTAAACCAAATTGAACCTTAGATCAATAACAAAGTGTTTGACCTAATGGGGTTAAGGGTTCTAAAGTCACTAACAAGAAGATAGGGCCGAATGATGACCGAGACTCACAAGTGCTAGCCAACTTTAGGGCTAACACATACGCGCATGTATCATCAACCATAACTTATACTTATAAGCTACGAACCACGTTAAATCAATACAGGATCTTGAAAACAACAACGAATACTACAAAGAGTGTGTGCATTCTAGTTAAGATAAGTCAACCGCTTCAAACACAAGGTGAGTTCATTTGTCCTTTTTCAAACATATTTGTTTTACCTCGGGACTGAGAAGCATGTTATACATTTTAATCTAGATTATTGAAATGTAGTAAATAAAT
>CM018695.1:30975808-31088550 GCA_009363875.1 Mikania micrantha
TGGTTCAGCCACTTGTATACTCGGCGCCATAAGGGTTCGTGAAAAGTGAGGGTTCGGCCAAAACAATTCGGCCAAGAACCGAGAACCTGCTCATCACCTTCATCGATCTGATCGTAGTTGTAAGGCTAACCTAGGGTTGGTACCACTCTGTAGAAAGTTCTAGAGGTGCTGGACTCGAAGAAATAAGGTCTGGACCGTTTAGCATGGTTAGGTCGAACATTGGGTGTAAAAACCTATTTTCGTGAATCTTTCAAGCATCATACCTCAGATTTGGCGGATAAAACTCCAGATCCTTTTACTTCTAGGTAGAGGACATCAAGAGCTTCGCGTAGGTTTAAAAATCACCCAATTTCGTTGAGAAATGATCAAGATATGCTAGTTTGAAGGTTGGGTTTTGTAGTGAGAGAAAGATGGACGGGAATGTGGTGTTAGAGAGAGAAAGGGCAGTCAACAAATGAGAAAACACCCTCATTTGGTGTTTATATACCCTCGGGGTATTCGGGTTCGTTTCGGTTGCTCGGTTCGCGTTTTTGGTTGCGTTTCCGGAATTTTACGCGCAATTTATTTGTAATAAATAAAAGATTAGTTATTTTAATTATTTTGATGAGTTTCAAAATTGTAAAACATTATTTATTTTATTTTATTATTTATTTGCGTTCGTGTCGGGTTTCGTTTTCGTTTCGTCAAATTCGCGTCACCATCGCGCGTATTCATTCGAATCGTCATTCGACGAACACGTCGATGATTTTGGCTTTCTGACTTTGGTTTTCTACCTTCCAGTCATCATTTCAGAACGTTAAACTCACAGATATGTTTGTGTGAATCGTCACCCATGCAACACACTTGTCAGTTCGTTATTTTGAAACAACACTGCAATATTGTTTTAATTGTATTTCCTGACTGTCGGACTCAACTAAACATCCTGTTATCACATTGTTTTCACACTGATTTGTCGGCCATCTGATTCCTGTCATCTATGGATTTCAGATCGCAACCGATTTGTTTTCATTATTCACTTGAACACTGTTGTTTCTCCTGCTTAGTTGGGTTAACTGTGCTTAGATTTTCACCTAAACACTAACAACTATTGTTTATAAATGCGTGTTGTACTTACGGCATTTAAGTTTACACAAAATACGTACAACTGTTTCTTGTATTTTGAATTCTGTTAATACAAGTACTGTTGACAATCATGTATTTACACTTAATTACTGTTGAAAGTACACATACCGTACGGACTTGCCGGCCGGTCAGGTTAAGTTGTCACAGTCTCCCCTTGTTAAAGAAATTTCGTCCCAAAATTTAAGCATAAAGGTCGGGCTTTACTTCTCGAACAGGTGGGGATACTTTGTCTTTATGTTTTCCTCGCGCTCCCAGGTAAATTCTGGTCCACGCTTGGAGTTCCATCGAACCTTTACAATAGGGATACGCTTCGTTTCAGTCTCTTGACTTCACGTTCCATAATCTCTACAGGTTCTTCAATGAAATGTAGTTGCTCATCAACTTGTATCTCTTCCAATGGTATGATCAATGACTCATCAGCGAGACATCTCTGAGATTTGACACGTGAACCACATCATGTACTCCACTGAGCTCAGCAGGGAGTTTGAGTCTGTATGCCACAGGACCTATACGTTGAGTAATCTCAAACGGTCCGACATACCTAGGTGCTAATTTGCCTTTAGCCCTAAAACGAACTACGCCTTTCCATGGGGACACTTTCAACATAACTCGGTCACCCACATCGAATTCCAAAGGCTTGCGCCGTTTGTCTGCGTAACTCTTTTGGTGGCTACGTGTTGCCTGTAGTCTCTGTTGTATCTGGGCTATCTTATCAGTAGTTTCCTGAATAAGTTCAGGCCCAGTCATTCTGTTGTCTCCTACTTCAGTCCAACAAATCGGAGACCGACATTTTCTACCATAAAGTGCTTCAAAGGAGCACATCCAATGCTGCTGTGGTATCTATTGTTGTAGGAGAACTCAATAAGTGTTAAATGTGTATCCCAACTTCCACCGAAATCTAGGATGCATGTCCTCAACATATCCTCTAGGGTTTGAATGGTTCGCTTGCTTTGTCCATCCGTCTGTGGATGATAAGCAGTGCTCAAGTTAACACTTGTCCCTAAGGATTTTTGCAATGATTGCCAGAACCGCGAAGTAAATCGACTATCCCGATCTGAAATAATAGACAAGGGCACACCGTGCCTTACTACTATTTCATCAACGTATAATCTTGCTAGTTTCTCCATTTTGTACGTTTCTCTGATCGGCAAGAAGTGTGCGGACTTGGTCAATCTATCAATGATGACCCAAATCGAGTCGTGTCCGCTGGAAGTGCGGGGTAGCTTGGTAATGAAATCCATAGCTATTTGTTCCCACTTCCATTGTGGTATCTCAGGTTGTTCCAGCAAAACCAAAGGTTTATGGTGTTCGGCTTTGACTTTGGCACATGTGATACACTTGCCAACATAAATGGCAATATCTTTCTTCAAACCCGGCCACCAATAAAATGACCTAAGGTCTTGGTACATCTTATCGGCACCAGGATGAACGGAATAACGTGTCTTGTGTGCCTCGTCAAGTATGAGTGTTCGAAGTTCATCGACTGCCGGGATCCAAACAAGATCCAGATAATAGATAACTCCATCTTGTTTTGTCTTGAAATGTTTCTCGGCTCCACAATCGAGCTCGCGTTTCAAATTGTCTCTTGCCAATGCTTCTTCTTGTGCTCGAATGATTTGATCTTTCAAACTTGTTTGCATGGTCATTCCCATTGCTCGAACACACAAGGGTTTGACTCTTTCCTTCCGATTCAAAGCATCTGCAACAACATTTGCTTTGCCCGGATGGTATTTGATCACACAATCGTAATCGTTCAGGAGCTCAACCCAACGTCTCTGTCTCATGTTATGCTCCTTCTGATCAAATATGTGTTGTAAACTCTTGTGATCTGTGCGGATAGTGCATTTAGTACCATACAGGTAATGTCTCCAAATCTTTAAGGCAAATACAACAGCTCCCAGCTCTAAGTCATGTGTCGTGAAATTCTTCTCGTGTATCTTCAGCTGTCATGAGGCATAAGCAATGACTTTGTCTCGTTGCATCAAAACACATCCGAGTCCCTGATGGGAAGTATCGCAGTAAACTACAAAGTCATCATTGCCTTCTGGGAGTGTTAAGATTGGAGCATTGCACAACCTTTGTTTTAGTGTCTGGAATGCCTCTTCTTGTTTCTGGGTCCACACAAAAGGTTCACTCTTCTGTGTGAGTTTGGTGAGAGGTAAGGCTATCTTGGAGAAATTCGAAATGAATCTCCTGTAATAACCTGCCAATCCCAAGAATGATTGGATCTCTGTTGGTGTTGTAGGCACATCCCAGTTCTTGACTGCTTCAATCTTGGCAAGATCCACATGAATACCATCACTGTTAATCACATGACCCAAAAACTGAACTTCTCTTAACCAAAATTCACACTTAGAAAATTTGGCATAGAGTCGTTCCTCCTTTAGTAGTTCCAAGACTGTTTTGAGGTGTTTTTCGTGTTCCTTCTCGTTCTTTTAATAGATCATTATATCATCAATAAAGTCGACAACGAACTGATCTAAGTACGGCTTGCACACCCGGTTCATCAAGTCCATGAACACTGCCGGTGCGTTCGTCAGTCCGAGTGGCATCACCAGAAATTCGTAGTGACCGTATCGGGTACGAAAGGCCGTCTTTGGCATGTCTTCCTCTTGAATCCGGAGCTGGTAATAACCTGATCTCAGGTCTTTCTTTGAGAAGTACTGTGCTCCCTGTAACTGATCAAACAAATCATCAATCCTCGGTAACGGGTACCGATTCTTGATGGAGAGTTTGTTGAGCTCTCTGTAATCTATGCACATTCTGAACGATCCATCCTTCTTCTTAACAAAGAGAACCGGAGCTCCCCATGGGGAAAAGCTCGGTCGGATGAATCCTTTGTCGAGTAGCTCTTGTAACTGATTGGACAACTCCTGCATTTCTGATGGTGCAAGTCTATAAGGAGACTTAGCTACAGGAGTCGCTCCTGGAATCAAATCGATTCGGAACTGCACCGATCTCTCGGGTGGCAGTCTCGGTAAATCATCCGGAAACACGTCCGCATAATCTTTCACAACCGGTACGTCCTGAATCTTGATCGCTTTCTTGTCTTTCTCGATCACCTGAGCTAGGAACGCAACGCATTGTTTTCGGAGGTACTTGCGAGCCTTCATGCATGATATTATCTTGACACTGTGTTTCGCTTGGTCTCCACAAATCTTAAAAATCTCATTGTTCTCCACTGGAATGCGTAATAACTTCTCGGAACAAATAAACTCAACTCGATTAAGAGATAGCCAATCCGTTCCGATGATGATGTCGAAACTGCCCAGCTCCATCGGTATCAAGTCGATGGAAAATGTGTGATCGCCAAGTGTTAGTGGGCAATTCCTAAGTATTGTGTCTACTGTGATCTGTTTGCCGTTTGCTATCTCAATAGTGTAAGGGGAGTCTAACAATTCCTCAACATAATTAAGATGGCATGCAAAATCGGATGAGATAAAACTCTGATCCGCACCAGTGTCAAATAATATGGATGCATAGTAGTCAGATAAGAGAAACGACATTCGGGTCCTGTCGAGCGTCAGCAGCTCCTATCTGAAAGGCTCGTCCCCTTGCTGCCTGAGCCCTTGGTTGAGCTTTCTTGGGACAATCCCTTGAGAAGTGTCCAGGTTCACCAGAAGTGAAACATGACCTGGTATCCGTAGCAGTAGTAGTGGCTGCGTTGTTGTTTCTGTTCTGAGCCCTCGGGCTCCTGCATTGGGCTACCAGATGACCAAACCTCCCACAGTTGGTGCAGTGTCTGCATGGGATGTTTGGTGGATGATGATACTGGCATGAGTTGCACAAAGGTGTAGTGCCAGTGTAGGGCTTTTTGATCTGCAATAGTGGTGGTTGGTTGAGCATTGGAACTTGAGTGGTAGCAGCAAAATTTCTACCCACCTTCTGTTTCTTAGCCGGCCTTTTATCTGACTTGCTTGAAGTTCCAGCTTTGGCTGAGTCAACCTCTTTCTTGAGTGCCCCAGAAGCAACCATCACATCTGTCATTGTTGATGACAGAGTAACAGCCATTTCCATGGTTGTTGGATGAGCAGCAAGAATGAAACCTTGCATACAAGCAGGTAATCCCCCGATATACCGCTCAATTCTCTTTTCCAGTGTTGGCACTATATCCGGTGCCAATGATGCTAGCTCATGAAATCTTGTGGTGTAGGCCAGATGCCCAGCACCAATCATAACAAAATTGAGTAATTCAGTCTCAACCTTCTTGATTTCGTTCCTTGGGCAAAACTCTGCCCGTAGTATGGCCTTGAAATCATCCCAAGGCATTGACAGAGCCTCATCCCTGCCTTTAGTATGAACCTGAGCGTTCCACCAAGTTAACGCTCGCTTGTGAAATGAACCCGCAACATACTTCACCCTATACTCTTCCGGACAGTTGCTGATCTCCAGGGTTGTCTCCATCTTTTCGATCCATTGGATCAATCCTACAGTACCCTCACTGCCACTAAATCTTGGTGGCTTGCAACCTACAAAGTTTTTGTAGGAATAGTCCTGGTGATGGCGGGTGTTTCCGCTGCCTTCTCCTGAAGGGTTGGCAATGTTGTTGCTGTTATTGGTGTTGATCCTGTTCATCATCTCGGGAATCTCATCCCTCAGTTGACTGGTCAGCAGAGTGGCCAGTGCTATGGTAGCAGGATCTAATGATGTGCAGGCGGTGGTGGAGGAGGAGGTGGTTGTGTAGGAGAGTCAGTAGGTGAAGGTGTAGAGGAGTGTGGTGCCAAGTCTTGTGGTGGTGGTGGCAGTATAGCAGGTGGTGGTCTTCTCGGCGGCATGCTGATCATAACCGAAAGAAAACCGGTTAGTGCAGTGATCAGATGCAGAAGACACATGCAAATAGATTCCTATGTCGTATGATCTCTACATGAGGGTCCCTAGGTTATAGTCTAGGCCAAACCGTTTAAGTAATACGACCTATATTTCTCTATAACCATGGCTCTGATACCAATCTGTCACACCCCGAGCCGGCGGGCTGGATCGATTTTCCCGCCGGGCGGAAGGTTCCCGGGGCGCGATATCGTTGTGATAATCGAAATGATCAGATTGTTTACATAGCACATGATAAATAAATGAGAAATGCTAACACAACAATGATATAGAATTACAAGATTAAATTACAATGTATCATTCATAATTTAACCAAGTAAATCTATCCAAAAGAATCAATGAGTTTATATCTTGTATCTGTACAAGATATACAAAAGATGATTCATTGTCTTGTCATCCAAAAGTATGCTCACACAAAAGGTAGCTAGGTCCTCTACAGTCCACTAGCTATGCTCTTGAATATGGGCGACTAAACATGTTCGTCACCTGAGAAAACATGGATTTAAACAAAGTCAACACTAGGTTGGTGAGTTCATAAGTATGTTAATTGAAAACCTTGAGTCATTCATATGCACAATCACAATGTATGTTCTGTTACTTGTATGTTGTTTGTTTCAGTCGTTCACCCAATGGCTTCTCAATAGTTATATTCACAGTAATATATCATCCTAGTAGTGATGCTTATATATAGGGCATATGTAAGGGAACCAAGCCCTAGCCAACATCCCACCACATCACTACTAGAACTCCACACTACTTGCAATACAACTATTAATTTCCATCTCCATTCCACATGTTCATCTCCTTGTTGATCACCTGTGATATCATGTATAGAATAATATAATAATAGAGTTGTAGTTATCAAACCGAATTATTGATAGCCTTTATATGTATTAAGGATATTAGATTTACTTAATCTGTTCCTTGTATTATTCTATTGCTTGTGGGGTTAACTGTTGATTCACTTTTAAATATTAAAAGTGTTAATTAACCATTTGTAATATGTTCTCAAATGCAACGTATAGATCCTAAAAGGAATCCATTGTGATCCTCACGTAATCAGATTACAATGCATCCGATTTACCTCTATCCTGTCGTGTGTTCTCATTGTTGTTAACAAAGTTAAATAAGAACTTGTCTTATTACTGTATGTTAACTGATGTGAGAATGATGTTGTTATCATGAAGGTACGTTATCATGATTATCATTCTAAATGATCCATATGATCACCATGTTGCCATTAAGCCGTGGTAAGAACTAGTCTTGCCACCCTTAATCCGCTCAGGTGGTGGATGATAATTGCTTCATATTATCTCATAATATGTTTTGAGTTGTAAACTAAGCGTTATAAGTACTTGTCTTATTACACTTAATTTACTCTTGTGTTGAATGGTATTAAGAAGATGTATTATCTTCTAATCATTCATATGTTTTGTTGGGTCATCATGTTTTTCTGCGATTATCCCAATGTTTGTTCATGTAAGGATTATCCCAATGTTTTGCTCATGTAAGAATAACTAGGTGTTGTAAGATAAAATCTTATAACTATGTTATTCTAATGTATTGATGAATTATGAAGTTATATTATCATGTTCATCTGATGATCCCTGTCATATCATGATCATACAAGCATGCATACAATGATAAACGATAATAAGTTAAACAATATTATCTAATCATAGTAAAAGCAATATGTGAAACATTAATACTCTTAAATAAATAAAAATAAGCATGTTTCTCAGCCCCGAGAGTTTAAAATTAGTTAAGATTAAAGAAAAAGGGCATATGAACTCACCTTGTGGTTGTAGTGGTTGACTTAGCTTAAATAAGAATGCACGCGCTCTTGATTGTGTTTGAGGTTGTTTTCACGATCATGTATTGATTTCACGTTGTATGTAATCTATAAGTATATGTTGTAGTGTCTTATGTGCGTGTGCATGTTAGCCATGAGTTGGTTAACATATGTGAGTCGCGGTCATCATTCGTGTCACACCCCGGGCCGGCGGGAACGGATCGGGTTTTCCCGTCGGGCGGAAGGTTCCCGGGGCGCGATATCTTGAATGATAATCGAAATGATCAGATTGTTTACATGGCACATGATAAATAATGAGAAATGCTAACATGACATATGATGTAGAATTACAAAGTTAAATTACAATGTTACGTTCATAATTTAACTAAGTAAATCTATCCAAAAGAATCGTGTAGTTTCTATCTTGTAACTGTACAAGATATGCAAAATAGATTCACAATGTCATCAAAATGTATGCATCCAAAAGTAGCTAGGTCTTCTAAGAGTCCTCTAGCTTAATCGCTGATGCTTGTTATCTAGACCTGTCCGTCACCTGAGAAAACATGCGTTTAAACAAGTCAACACTAGGTTGGTGAGTTCATAAGTTTAGTATTTGAAAACCATTGAATTAAGTCAATCATGTTCACAGCGTTCACACAAGTTGTAATTGATAACTGTATCCCATGTTTCACACAATGTCCTCTCCATGGTTGGATGTACAGATAATGTCTCATCCAGTCAAGCATGCTTATATATAGGGGCATACGAAAGGGTCAAGCCCAGACGCCACCCCACCACATGCTTAACTGCACTCAACACTACCTGTAATACAATGATGGATACCCATTTCCTTTCACCCATGATTTCCTGGTATGTTTATTCATTAAGTAAAAAGGAAAAAGACTTAATCGTCTCTGTTAACCATTCCTTACGGAATAGTCGGCATGTAACATAACTCAATGAATAAAGTAAGAGATGAAATCATCTCTGTTAACTAATCCTTACGAATTAGCCGGTATGTAAAATAACCCATAATTGAATAAAGAGACATAATCTCTGTTAGCTAATCCTTACGGATTAGCCCGGCATGTAATATAACCCAATGATCAAATAAGAAACAAAGTTGTTTCTGTTAGCTATTCCTTACGGATTAGCCCGGCATGTAAGATATCATACTCGATATCTAGAACGAAACCTAACGGTTTCTGTAACCAATCATTCCTGATTAGTCCGGCATGTAAAATAATCCACTGAACAATCAAGAAACGAAATCGTTCCTGTTAGCTATTCCTTACGGGTTAGCCCGGCATGTAAGATATCATACTCGATATCTAGAACGAAACCTAACGGTTTCTGTAACTAATCATTCCTGATTAGTCCGGCATGTAAAATGATCCAATGAACAATCAAGAAACGAAATCGTTTCTGTTAGCTATTCCTTACGGATTAGCCCGGCATGTAAGATATCATACTCGATATCTAGAACGAAACCTAACGGTTTCTGTAACTAATCATTACTGATTAGTCCGGCATGTAGTAAACCCAACTATTGAATAAAGAAACATAATAGTCTCTGTTAGCCATTCCTTACGGATTAGCCCGGCATGTAAGATATCATACTCGATATCTAGAGCGAAAATTAGTAGTTTCTGTAACTGTCAGTACTAACCAGTCCGGTGTGTAAGATATCATACTCGATATCTAGATAGGAACATAATAGTTCCAGTAGCTGTTTCCCCCTGTTCAGCCTGGCGTGTAAAGTGTCCAACTCATGATTTCTAGTTAGAGACATAATAGTCTCAGTAGCTGTCATTTCTGAACAGCCCGGTGTGTAAGATATCCTCCCACGATATCTATTGGAATGAACATGTTTCCTAACTTTTATGAGTGTTATCTATATGATGGATAGCACCTCTCGTGCATGGTGTGATTTCATTTGATTTCCCCAAGTCCCGGTTACTAGTTTTAATGATTTACCCAACTGATCTACCATTGTATAACCGACACACTCTGACGGTTAGGTAATGTGCTCTAAATAGAGTCTTAGTAATTAATGATGGTATATGTATAATATGCCATCCCAAAAGCGTATGTATGTAATATCCTCCTCGATATCACAAATAAATGTTTCAACTGTTATTCCCAAGTTTGCGTGTTCTAGCGGTCTTAACAAAGTGTCATAAGAACATGTCTTATACACAATGTTAGTGATGTGTGAATGATCTTGCTATCATGAAATTATCTTATCATGATGATCATTCTTGTCATTAATAGTTGTTAATGGCATGTTATCGCATGGTTTTTCCCCCGTTGTTCTATCGTGTAAGGATAATATGCACGGTTGTAAGATATGTTCTTAACAACTCACATTATCCTATGTGTTAATGTGCCCTGTTTCTAGGTTAGCATGTAGCAACCTAGTTAATTCAGGTATGATAAAGTCAAACAAGCATGCATGTAGTGATTAACGATAATAAAGATAAGCAATTATTATCTAAATCATGAATTAAACAACATGTTAATGTAAACCTTTAAATAAATAAAAGTTAAGCATGTTTCTCAGCCCCGAGCTTTGAAATCAGTAAAGATTAAGAAAAGGGGCATATGAACTCACCTTGTTATAGTTGGGTTGACTTAGCTTAAAAAGAATAAATTCACGCGCTCTTTGTTGTTCTTGTTGTCGTGTTCACAATCCTGTATTAATTTCACATTGATTGTAATTCGTAAGTATGTGCTGTAAATAATTTGTGTGCGTGTACGCGTTAGCCCCAAGGTTGGCTAATACACGTAAGTCTCGGTCATGATCTTCATTCGGCCCCGGTTCACTTGTGTGAGATATTACAAATATATATAATCAATTTAAATTAAACTTAGTACACATTGTTATTTGTCTTGCGATTAACTTGATGTTGACTTGTCAAGTTGCCTCATCACTTAATAATACTTGTTATTATTCTTTACAAGACTAGGTTTTGTTAATTTCATTATACTAATTCATTACATTTATAATTATCTCATTACTTTATTTCCCATATTCGCGCATGTCATTCTCTTGTATGTTTTTAAGTTGTTGTTCAATCTTCTAGTTTGTATCTCAAATCAAGTGGGCCAAGTAACATGTAGGTGAGCCAAGTTATTATTTGGGCCACATCCATGAATCTGGGCCGAAACAAGGTATTGGGCCACAATAATGTGTCATGGATCCAAAACATTATATTAGGTTTGGATGAGTGTTGGGCCTCATAGTTACTTCTGTTGGGCCAAAGGCAAGTTGAGTTAGTATAACACCATGGGCCAACCTAGTGGCAGTGGGCCGAAGGAATTTCTGCTGGGCCAGAGGAGGGTTAATTGGGCCTGAAACAGTCTTACGGGCCAACTGGGCCTTGATGGCCAAAGCAAATTGTCTGGGCCGACGCAGTAGCCTGTTGGGCCGAAACAGATGTTGGGCCTGGTCTCGTGTCTTGGGCCGAATTTACACCCTTGGGCTAACAGCTAGAAGGGCCTGGCCAGTTGAGCTTGATTCCACCGAATGACTGCCATGGGCCGATTGTGGTGAGGCTGCGGCCAATCTATCTAACCTAGAGAGTGACTCAGCCTTTTGCCTCTAGATGGTCACTTGGCCTTCGGCCTAATCAACACCTAATTTAGCCGAATGTGGATGAGGGAGTCTAGGGAATGGTCATGGCCGAATGACAGGTGGGTTTTGACAGAATGTGTGTAGTTGGCCGAATGAGGCTCCCATGTTCTTGCCGGCCGAATAGGGTGTAACTGTCGAATGGGGGTGAGAGTATGAGTGGCGAATGGCTCATTCGGAGGTGGTGGCCGAAAGAAGGTTGGTTCAGTCGTTAGCCATTCGACCAGGAGTGTTTCGGCAGACCAGTGGCCATGCGGCCAGGCCATTCGGCCGGTTAGCTTCATTCGGCGGCCTGGTAGCTTGGCTCGACCATGGAGGTTTCTACGAGTCTCCAACCCCACATCATGATATCTTCCCATGGTTAGGCATATAGAACCCAGGTTCGGCTTAATGTTTTCGAGCATGACAAAAGTTCTAGCCGTGAGAGTAAAGATCAAACAACTAGGACGAAAACCCTAGTTTTCGAAAGCTTCTCAGCTCATTTACCTTCGATTTTGAGGTTTTTGCTTCAGATCCTTTGTACTTTCGTGTAGAGGAGATCAATACCTTCGTGTAGGTCCAAAGATGGGGTGATTTGGCTAAGAAATGAGCAAGATATGGTTGATTGAAGGTGTTGAAAACCCTAAAAATGGTGGTGGACTGGTTTTTTTGGGGTAGGAGAGAGGAGGGAGATGATAGAAATGAGGGATACACTCATTTGTGGGTTTTTATACCCCGTGTGGTATCCGGGTTCGTTTCGGTTGCTCGGTTCGCATTTTCGTCGCGTAACCGGAAATTACGCGTAATTAATATCTTTTAAATAAAAAGACTTTAATTTGATTATTTTGATGAGTTTCAAAATTGTAAAATGTTAATTATTTAATTTAATTAAATTTATTATCGTTCGTGACAGTTTTCGTTTCCGTTTCGTCAGATCGCGTCACTTGCGCGCGTCTTCATACAGAGCGCTAACTGTACGAACACGATTGTAAGTTCAGCTTTCTGATTTGGTTTTCTAATTATCAGTCATCGTTCGGAACGTTAAACTCACAGATATGTTTGTGTGAATCGTCACCCACGCAAACACGCTGTCAGTTTAATTATTCTAAAACGACACTGCAAATTCTGTTTTGGATTGTGTTTTCCTCACTGTCGGACTCATTTGAACATCCTGTTATCACTTTGCTGTTACGTTGAATTGTCGGTCATCTGATTCCTGTCATCCGTGGATATCAGATCGCAACCGATTCGTTATTGTTGTTCGTTTGCACTTTGTTGTTTCCCTTGTGTCGTTGTAATTTCTGTGTTTAAGTTTTCACTTAACACTTACAACCGTGGTTTGTTTTCCGATTTTTGTTATCACACGACTGTTCACGTACTGTATTTACACACAGTACGTGGTGAAAGTACACGCACTGTACGGACTTGCCGTACAGTTTAGTACCAGTTGTCACAGTCTCCCCTTGTTAAAGAAATTTCGTCCCGAAATTTAAGCATCATAGTCGGGCCCTACTTTTTCTTTGTTCAGGTGGAGATGCTTTGATATCATGTGTTTCTCATGTTCTCATGCTTATGCAAGTTGTAATTTAGAATCTCCCGCGTCTGTTCAATAAGCTACGGATTCATTTTCAGTCCCTCGACCGTATGATCCGAATTGTTTATGTTCTTGCAAGAACATTGTTCGTATGTGACCTAGTCCTCCTTAGGGCCTAGGATTTTGTGTGTGATTATGAAATGAGCAGACTTGATTTCGTTGTTCTTGTCAGTCCAAGAACATCACGTCTACTGGAAGTGTAAGGTAGCTTGGCATCATATTCCATAGCTGTTTGTATACACTCCCATAGTGGTATATCCTGCTGTCACATAGTTTCATGATCTATAATGTTCACTATGATTCCTATGCTCGTGTGTTATTCCTGTCAGGAGAAGCCTCTCGTTTCTCCCCTTTGTTAAAATGGATTCGTATATTGTCAGATTAGACAGCATTGACGGATCCAATGCTGAGACTTGTGAATGTGTCTCTGTCGTCCATTGTAATGACATGAAAAGGTCTTATCGGATTAAATGGCTCCGTCACTATCAAGGACAAAACATCAATTCCAATGATGATATAGACACCACTCGTGTCCATCACTTTGAATCTCATGACATGTGTTTGTTCACTAAAATAAGTGAACACTAAGTTCATGTCACGCAGTGCATGAAATGTTCTAATGTTACCCCAATGGTGAGTAAGTTATGAACGAACTCTTATGGGATCAATCATAATCTATGCTAGTATAAAATATACATCTGCAAAGATTTTAAATAAGAAATGTACCAGTGTTGGTGTTGGTGTCAGTGTCTTGGCGTACTGCTGCAGTTCCAATTTGATATGCACGTCCCCTCGGTGCTTGCCCTCTCGGTAGCACCCTCTTTGGACAGTCTTTCGCATAATGTCCTGGTTCCCCGCAGGTGTAACAGGAAATGCGATCAAGATGTGCAGCGGTCTGTGCCACTGCTTGGTTTGCCCTGTGTTGTGTGGCCTGCCCCTTGCAGAATTTGGCCCAGTGTCCCATTTTTCCACAATGAGTGCATTGCCTGCACCCTGTGCCAGGTTGATGATGATAGTTGCACTTATTGCAGAATGGGGCTGTGCCAGAATAAGAACCACGATTCTGCGGCGGCTGGTTGATCACAGTTTGTTTGGTAGTGGTGGTCATTGCGAAATTCTTAACGACCTTTCGTTTCTTGTTAGAGGGTTGTTCCGGATCTTCAGTAGTTCCAGATCCCTTCTTGAGTGCACCAGAGGCAACCATTACATCAGTCAATGAAGCTGATAGTGTAACAGCCATCTCTAGTGTGGTTGGATGGGCGGCAATCACATGCCCCCGGATGCATGGCGGTAGTCCACCGACATACCGTTCAATCCTTTTCTCGAGTGTTGGCATAATATCCGGTGCCAGGGTTGCCAGTTCATGAAATCTGGTGGTGAAAGCCAGATGTTCAGCACCAATCATCACATGGTTGAGCAGTTCAGTCTCAACCTTCTTGAGTTCGTTCCTCGGGCAAAACTCGCCCCTCAGCAAAGTCTTGAAATCTTCCCAAGGCATCGCCAATGCCTCATCTCTTCCTCGGGTTTGAACCTGGGCATTCCACCAGGTTAGTGCTCGTTTCTCGAACGATCCAGCAGCATACCTCACGCGGTGTTGATCAGGACAACCGCTAATGTCGAGAGTTGTTTCCATCTTCTCAATCCATTGGATCAAGCCGACGGCTCCCTCAGTGCCACTGAATATTGGTGGTTTGCATCCTACAAAATTCTTGTAGGAGTAGTCTTGACTCTGCCGTGTGTTACCACTGCCTTCCCCAGTTGAGTTGGCAGTGTTGTTACTGTTGTTACTGTTGATTCTGTTCATCATCTCGGGAATCACATCCCTCAGTTGGCTTGTCAGCAGTGTAGCCAGTGCTATAGTAGCAGGGTCTAGTATCTGGACATTGTTTGAGTCTGGTGGTGGTGAGTGTGGAGGAGGAGGAGGTGGAGGTGGTTGTGTAGGAGAGTCAGGCGGTGTCGGTGTCGATGAGTGCGGAGCTGATCCTTGAGTCAGCGGTAATAGCGGTGGCTGTCTTCTCGGCGGCATTCTGATCATAACCGAAAGAAAATCGGTTAGTGCAGTGATCAGAAGCAGAAGACATATGCAAATAGGATCCTATGTTGTATGTTCACTACATGAGGTCCCTAGGTTATAGTCTAGGCCAAACCGTTTAAGTAATATGACCTATATTTCTCTATAACCATGGCTCATATACCAATCTGTCACACCCCGGGCCAGCGGGAACGGATCGGGTTTTCCCGTCGGGCGGAAGGTTCCCGGGGCGCGATATCTTGAATGATAATCGAAATGATCAGATTGTTTACATGGCACATGATAAATAATGAGAAATGCTAACATGACATATGATGTAGAATTACAAAGTTAAATTACAATGTTACGTTCATAATTTAACTAAGTAAATCTATCCAAAAGAATCGTATAGTTTCTATCTTGTAACTGTACAAGATATGCAAAATAGATTCACAATGTCATCAAAATGTATGCGTCCAAAAGTAGCTAGGTCTTCTAAGAGTCCTCTAGCTTAATCGCTGATGCTTGTTATCTAGACCTGTCCGTCACCTGAGAAAACATGCGTTTAAACAAGTCAACACTAGGTTGGTGAGTTCATAAGTTTAGTATTTGAAAACCATTGAATTAAGTCAATCATGTTCACAGCGTTCACACAAGTTGTAATTGATAACTGTATCCCATGTTTCACACAATGTCCTCTCCATGGTTGGATGTACAGATAATGTCTCATCCAGTCAAGCATGCTTATATATAGGGGCATACGAAAGGGTCAAGCCCAGACGCCACCCCACCACATGCTTAACTGCACTCAACACTACCTGTAATACAACGATGGATACCCATTTCCTTTCACCCATGATTTCCCGGTATGTTTATTCATTAAGTAAAAAGGAAAGAGACTTAATCGTCTCTGTTAACCATTCCTTACGGAATAGTCGGCATGTAACATAACTCAATGAATAAAGTAAGAGATGAAATCATCTCTGTTAACTAATCCTTATGAATTAGCCGGTATGTAAAATAACCCATAATTGAATAAAGAGACATAATCTCTGTTAGCTAATCCTTACGGATTAGCCCGGCATGTAATATAACCCAATGATCAAATAAGAAACAAAGTTGTTTCTGTTAGCTATTCCTTACGGATTAGCCCGGCATGTAAGATATCATACTCGATATCTAGAACGAAACCTAACGGTTTCTGTAACCAATCATTCCTGATTAGTCCGGCATGTAAAATAATCCACTGAACAATCAAGAAACGAAATCGTTTCTGTTAGCTATTCCTTACGGGTTAGCCCGGCATGTAAGATATCATACTCGATATCTAGAACGAAACCTAACGGTTTCTGTAACTAATCATTCCTGATTAGTCCGGCATGTAAAATGATCCAATGAACAATCAAGAAACGAAATCGTTTCTGTTAGCTATTCCTTACGGATTAGCCCGGCATGTAAGATATCATACTCGATATCTAGAACGAAACCTAACGGTTTCTGTAACTAATCATTACTGATTAGTCCGGCATGTAGTAAACCCAACTATTGAATAAAGAAACATAATAGTCTCTGTTAGCCATTCCTTACGGATTAGCCCGGCATGTAAGATATCATACTCGATATCTAGAGCGAAAATTAGTAGTTTCTGTAACTGTCAGTACTAACCAGTCCGGTGTGTAAGATATCATACTCGATATCTAGATAGGAACATAATAGTTCCAGTAGCTGTTTCCCCCTGTTCAGCTCGGCGTGTAAAGTGTCCAACTCATGATTTCTAGTTATAGACATAATAGTCTCAGTAGCTGTCATTTCTGAACAGCCCGGTGTGTAAGATATCCTCCCACGATATCTATTGGAATGAACATGTTTCCTAACTTTTATGAGTGTTATCTATATGATGGATAGCACCTCTCGTGCATGGTGTGATTTCATTTGATTTCCCCAAGTCCCGGTTACTAGTTTTAATGATTTACCCAACTGATCTACCATTGTATAACCGACACACTCTGACGGTTAGGGAATGTGCTCTAAATAGAGTCTTAGTAATTAATGATGGTATATGTATAATATGCCATCCCAAAAGCGTATGTATGTAATATCCTCCTCGATATCACAAATAAATGTTTCAACTGTTATTCCCAAGTTTGCGTGTTCTAGCGGTCTTAACAAAGTGTCATAAGAACATGTCTTATACACAATGTTAGTGATGTGTGAATGATCTTGCTATCATGAAATTATCTTATCATGATGATCATTCTTGTCATTAATAGTTGTTAATGGCATGTTATCCCATGGTTTTTCCCCCGTTGTTCTATCGTGTAAGGATAATATGCACGGTTGTAAGATATGTTCTTAACAACTCACATTATCCTATGTGTTAATGTGCCCTGTTTCTAGGTTAGCATGTAGCAACCTAGTTAATTCAGGTATGATAAAGTCAAACAAGCATGCATGTAGTGATTAACGATAATAAAGATAAGCAATTATTATCTAAATCATGAATTAAACAACATGTTAATGTAAACCTTTAAATAAATAAAAGTTAAGCATGTTTCTCAGCCCCGAGCTTTGAAATCAGTAAAGATTAAGAAAAGGGGCATATGAACTCACCTTTTTATAGTTGGGTTGACTTAGCTTAAAAAGAATAAATTCACGCGCTCTTTGTTGTTCTTGTTGTCGTGTTCACAATCCTGTATTAATTTCACATTGATTGTAATTCGTAAGTATGTGCTGTAAATAATTTGTGTGCGTGTACGCGTTAGCCCCAAGGTTGGCTAATACACGTAAGTCTCGGTCATGATCTTCATTCGGCCCCGGTTCACTTGTGTGAGATATTACAAATATATATAATCAATTTAAATTAAACTTAGTACACATTGTTATTTGTCTTGCGATTAACTTGATGTTGACTTGTCAAGTTGTCTCATCACTTAATAATACTTGTTATTATTCTTTACAAGACTAGGTTTTGTTAATTTCATTATACTAATTCATTACATTTATAATTATCTCATTACTTTATTTCCCATATTCGCGCATGTCATTCTCTTGTATGTTTTTAAGTTGTTGTTCAATCTTCTAGTTTGTATCTCAAATCAAGTGGGCCAAGTAACATGTAGGTGAGCCAAGTTATTATTTGGGCCACATCCATGAATCTGGGCCGAAACAAGGTATTGGGCCACAATAATGTGTCATGGATCCAAAACATTGTATTAGGTTTGGATGAGTGTTGGGCCTCATAGTTACTTCTGTTGGGCCAAAGGCAAGTTGAGTTAGTATAACACCATGGGCCAACCTAGTGGCAGTGGGCCGAAGGAATTTCTGCTGGGCCAGAGGAGGGTTAATTGGGCCTGAAACAGTCTTACGGGCCAACTGGGCCTTGATGGCCAAAGCAAATTGTCTGGGCTGACGCAGTAGCCTGTTGGGTCGAAACAGATGTTGGGCCTGGTCTCGTGTCTTGGGCCGAATTTACACCCTTGGGCTAACAGCTAGAAGGGCCTGGCCAGTTGGGCTTGATTCCACCGAATGACTGCCATGGGCCGATTGTGGTGAGGCTGCGGCCAATCTATCTAACCTAGAGAGTGACTCAGCCTTTTGCCTCTAGATGGTCACTTGGCCTTCGGCCTAATCAACACCTAATTTATCCGAATGTGGATGAGGGAGTCGAGGGAATGGTCATGGCCGAATGACAGGTGGGTTTTGACAGAATGTGTGTAGTTGGCCGAATGAGGCTCCCATGTTCTTGCCGGCCGAATAGGGTGTAACTGTCGAATGGGGGTGAGAGTATGAGTGGCGAATGGCTCATTCGGAGGTGGTGGCCGAAAGAAGGTTGGTTCAGTCGTTAGCCATTCGACCAGGAGTGTTTCGGCAGACCAGTGGCCATGCGGCCAGGCCATTCGGCCGGTTAGCTTCATTCGGCGGCCTGGTAGCTTGGCTCGACCATGGAGGTTTCTACGAGTCTCCAACCCCACATCATGATATCTTCCCATGGTTAGGCATATAGAACCCAGGTTCGGCTTAATGTTTTCGAGCATGACAAAAGTTCTAGCCGTGAGAGTAAAGATCAAACAACTAGGACGAAAACCCTAGTTTTCGAAAGCTTCTCAGCTCATTTACCTTCGATTTTGAGGTTTTTGCTTCAGATCCTTTGTACTTTCGTGTAGAGGAGATCAATACCTTCGTGTAGGTCCAAAGATGGGGTGATTTGGCTAAGAAATGAGCAAGATATGGTTGATTGAAGGTGTTGAAAACCCTAAAAATGGTGGTGGACGGTTTTTTTTGGGGTAGGAGAGAGGAGGGAGATGATAGAAATGATGGATACACTCATTTGTGGGTTTTTATACCCCGTGTGGTATCCGGGTTCGTTTCGGTTGCTCGGTTCGCATTTTCGTCGCGTAACCGGAAATTACGCGTAATTAATATCTTTTAAATAAAAAGACTTTAATTTGATTATTTTGATGAGTTTCAAAATTGTAAAATGTTAATTATTTAATTTAATTAAATTTATTATCGTTCGTGACAGTTTTCGTTTCCGTTTCGTCAGATCGCGTCACTTGCGCGCGTCTTCGTACAGAGCGCTAACTGTACGAAAACGATTGTAAGTTCAGCTTTCTGATTTGGTTTTCTAATTATCAGTCATCGTTCGGAACGTTAAACTCACAGATATGTTTGTGTGAATCGTCACCCACGCAAACACGCTGTCAGTTTAATTATTCTAAAACGACACTGCAAATTCTGTTTTGGATTGTGTTTTCCTCACTGTCGGACTCATTTGAACATCCTGTTATCACTTTGCTGTTACGTTGAATTGTCGGTCATCTGATTCCTGTCATCCGTGGATATCAGATCGCAACCGATTCATTATTGTTGTTCGTTTGCACTTTGTTGTTTCCCTTGTGTCGTTGTAATTTCTGTGTTTAAGTTTTCACTTAACACTTACATCCGTGGTTTGTTTTCCGATTTTTGTTATCACACGACTGTTCACGTACTGTATTTACACACAGTACGTGGTGAAAGTACACGCACTGTACGGACTTGCCGTACAGTTTAGTACCAGTTGTCACAATTCGGCCCTGGTTTCGTTGTTGTAAGTTATGTTAACCCATTCACTCTTTATAGTTGTAAAATTTTGTCCATCAACCAAAGTGTGATCTTAGGTTTATAGCTTAATTTTTCATGTTTTGTTCCTGTTAGACTCAAAATAGGTTATTACATAGTTCATTAATAACCATGTACTTGTCGTGATAACCTAGTGTTTTGAGTTTATAATTTCCATCAACTAGTATTCATCATCTTTGTAGTAATCTTAGCTAATTACCCCATGTTATTTATACTAGAATCAACTAGTTCAAGCTTTTGTCCCAATGTAATTCGTGTGATTCGAAAATCCATTGGGCTGAATGAGTGGCCTTTGGGCCAATTGTGTGAGGTGGCCCAATTATTTTGTTCTGGCCCGACTAGTTGTAGGTGGTCCATCAGATATTCACGATCAGTGGGCCTAAATACAAACGTATGAGCTTAAAAATTTGTGTTGTGGGCTTGCTCAAGAAATGGGCCGATTACAAGAAATGTGGGCCTAGGCAATTGTTATTGAGCTAGATAAGTGGATGTGGGCCGGCGGCTTTAATTAACCAAGTGAAAGGATTGGACCACTATTTAGGGCCTCGCCAGCCGAGGCTCAGCAAATAATGTTAAGGTTCGGCAATGGGTGACAACCCTGCATAGGTTCGGCTACATGGTGGCTACCCAGCATAGGTTCCTCCCTGGGTAGAGCTTGAATAGATTCGTGGTTGAGGTTTCATCTCAAAGGTTCGTAGCCCAGGGTTCGTCCCATGCAAAGGTTCGCCAAAGGAGGTTCGTTAGACCAAGGTGCGGCTGAAACATACGGGTTCTGATGAGAAGAGTTAAGGTTCGGCACTGAACATGAAGGTTCGCTGCATGGTCAGGTTCGACTATCAGCAGGTTGACCATGCAGGTTCATGATGCCATCAAATGTTCGCCCCCCCTGTGGGTTCGTTGAACATGGAGGTTCGCATGTTTGAAGAATCTGAGTTCAAAGGTTTCTGGCTGATGGAAAGGTTCGGTGGTAGGCTGGACGAACCTAGGGTTCAGTGATTGTAATTGGTTCGGCCCACGGCACCATAAGGGTTCGTGAAAAGTGAGGGTTCGGCCAAAAAAATTCGGCCAAGAACTGCGAACCAGTGTTCAGCTCCATCACCTTCATCGATCTGATCGTAGTTGTAAGGCTGTCCTAGGGTTGGTACCACTCTGTAGAAAGTTCCCAGAGGTGCGGGACTCGAAGAAATGAGGTCTGGACCGGTTAGCATGGTTAGGTCGAACATGGGGTGTAAAAACCTATTTTCGTGAATCTTTCAAGCATCATACCTCGGATTTGTCCGGATAAAACTCCAGATCCTTTGTACTTCTAGGTAGAGGACATCAAGAGCTTCGCGTAGGTTCAAAAATCACACAATTTCGTTAAGAAATGATATAGATATGCTAGTTTGAAGGTTGGGTTTTATAGTGAGAGAAAGAGGGACGAGAATGTGGTGTTAGAGAGAGAAAGGGCAGTCAACAAATGAGAAAACACCCTCATTTGGTGTTTATATACCCTCGGGGTATTCGGGTTCGTTTCGGTTGTTCGGTTCGCGTTTTCGTTGCGTTTCCGGAATTTTACGCGCAATTTATTTGTAATAAATAAAAGATAAGTTATTTTAATTATTTTGATGAGTTTCAAAATTGTAAAACATTATTTATTTTATTTTATTAATTTATTTCCGTTCGTGTCGGGTTTCGTTTTCGTTTCGTCAAATCGCGTCACCATCGCGCGTATTCGTTCGAATCGTCATTCGAACGAACACGTCGATGATTTGGCTTTCTGACTTTGGATTTTTACTTTCCAGTCATCATTTCAGAACGTTAAACTCACAGATATGTTTGTGTGAATCGTCACCCATGCAAACAGACTGTCAGTTCGTTATTCTGAAACGAGACTGCAATATTGTCTTAAATTCTATTTCCTCACTGTCGGACTCAACTAAACATCCTGTTATCACATTGTTTTCACACTGATTTGTCGGCCATCTGATTCCTGTCATCTATGGATATCAGATCGCAACCGATTTGTTTTCGTTATTCACTTAAACACTGTTGTTTCTCCTGTTTAGTTGGGTTAACTATGCTTAGATTTTCACCTAAACACTAACAACTATTGTTTATAATGTGTGTTGTACTTACGACATCTAAGTTTACACAAAATACGTACAACTGTTTCTTGTATTTTGAATTATGTTAATACAAGTACTGTTGACAATCATGTATTTACACTTAATTAATGTTGAAAGTACACATACCGTACGGACTTGCCGGCCGGTCAGGTACTAGTTGTCACATCTTATTTCAGTTTATTTTATTTCGTATTGTATGCCTAGATGAGCGGAATGTGCTCATATGAATCATGATGATACTATTTTGTTTTGAAAACTATTGTACTCCAAAACATGTTATTTAATGAAATGATATTCTGGTTTTATCATTTGTCTACTTTATTTATGATGCATTCTAACTCAACATCTAACACCACTAACAACTAACACAATATCTATTTCATATAGAACTAACAATACGGCTGGACGGGGAACACACTCACGAGCGCATAAGAGACAAATCGGCGCGGCAACCATTAATATGATGGTTGACCGGCGGGTCAACAAGGCGATTGCCGTGTATGAGGCAAGTCGTCTGCATAGCGAAACTAGTGGAACGAACAATGGTACTAACATTTCCTTAACCCGACTAACATAGTATAGCTAACACGATCACTAACACGCAACGTTGTCTACCACTAAAAAGGACCCCAAGGCAACACTGATAAGGGGTGCTCATTCAAAACCTTTCTGAGCTGTCACCCTCACACATTCAAGGGAACTGAAGGAGCTGTTGGGATACTCCGCTGGATAGAGAAGGCGGAATCCGTCTTCTCGATGTGTGAGTGTGCTAAGAAAAACCGGGTCAAGTTTGCGACCAGTACTCTCGAGGGCCCGGCCCTCACATGGTGGAACACCCATGTCCAGACACTGGGTCTGGACGGCGCTAACTCGATGACCTGAGAAGATTTCACCAGGATGTTACAAGAAAAGTATTGCCCGAGAAACGAAATTATGAAACTGGAGGAAGAATTCTGGGTTCACAAGATGGTGGGCTCAGAAATTGAGCAGTACTACACTCGGTTCCACGAGCTGTACAAACTGTGCCCGGGGATGGTGACCTCCGAATATAAAAAGATCAAGCAGTTCATTAGTGGGCTGCCCGAACAAATACAGAGCATGGTCACAGCCTCTGACCCGACACAGATCCAACCCACCATCAAACTGGCCCACAAACTGACAGATCAATTCGTGGCCCAAGGGAAGCTGCCCAAACGAGGTGAACATCTGAAACCTCAAGAAAGCTGCAAGCGTAAGTGGGAGCCCAGCCACCACCAGTCTCATTCTTCACACCAGCAACAACAAAGACCTGCACCAGCTAGAGCTTTCACTGCTACCCAACCCGAGGCCAAAGGGAAGGGTGTGTACGAGGGGAAATACCCTCTGTGTAACCGGTGTTCATATCACCACTTTGGGCAATGAGAGAGGTACCGTTGCCTAAAGTGTGGACGACATGGCCACATGGCTAGGGATTACAGAATCAAGCTACACAACAACAACAGCAACCCCAACCACAACCAGAACAACAATAACCAGAACACTCTAAAAGGGTGTTACGAGTGTGGAAAACCGGGGCACATGCGGAGGGATTGCCCGCAGTTGAAGAAGGCCGGGGGAGGAGCAGCCAAGGGTCGTGCATTCGTGATAGGCTCAGGGGAAGCCAAGGATGACCCGAATATCGTTATCGGTACGTTTCTTTTAAATAATGTCTTTGCAAGTATATTATTTGATACCGGTGCCGATAGGAGTTTCATATCTAGTGAATTTAGCAAATTACTTGATATTACCTCAACACCACTAGACTATAAGTATACCGTAGAGTTAGCCGACGACAAATTGATAGAGACACATCACGTCTTTCAAGGATGCGCCATGGATTTGGCGGATCACGAGCTCGAATCATGGATTTGGCGGATCACGAGCTCGAAATCGACGTGATGTCGGTAACTCTTGGGAACTTCGATGTGGTCGTTGGAATGGACTGGTTAAGCGCAAACCAGGCTGAGATTGTGTGCAGCGAGAAGATCGTATGAGTTAAGTTGCCGAGTGGAGAACAAATCTTGATTCAGGGAGAACGACGAGGTTTACCGCTGAATATCATGTCCTGCATGAAGGTGAACAAGTACTTACAAAAAGGTTATACTGCCATACTAGCCCTTATTACAGAGCAACCGAAGAAAAAGAGAGGAAGATCGAGGACATCGCTGTAGTCCGTCACTTTCCTAAAGTATTTCCCGAGGATTTAACTGGACTACCGCCGATACGACAAATCGAGTTCCAGATAGACCTCGCACCAGGAGCTGCACCGATTGCTAAAGCTCCATACCAACTAGCTCCGACAGAAATGCAAGAGCTGTCTAACCAGTTGCCGGAGCTGTTAGACAAAGGATTCATCCGACCGAGCTTCTCACCGTGGGGAGAACCGGTCTTATTCGTGAAAAAGAAGGACGGATCATTCTGTATGTGTATCGACTACAGGGAGCTGAACATGGTGACGATCAAGAATCGATACCCACTACCACGAATAGGCGATCTGTTTGACCAGCTGCAAGGGTCAAGCTACTATTCGAAGATCTATTTGAGATCGGGCTACCATAAACTAAGGATACAGGAAGATGATATTCCAAAGACTGCCTTTAGAACCCGATACAGACACTATGAATTTTTGGTCATGCCCTTCGGACTGACCAATGCACTGGCTGTATTCATGGACCTCATGAATTGAGTGTGCAAGCCCTATCTTGATAAATTCGTAATAGTGTTCATTGATGACATCCTGATCTACTCCAAGAATCAGGAGGAACATGCTGAAAACCTAAGGCTTGTCTTGGAATTATTGAAGAACGAGCAACTATACGCGAAGTTTTCCAAATGTGATTTTTGGATTCTCGAAGTCCAGTTCCTTGGACACGTGGTTAATGAGAAGGGAATACACGTAGACCCAGCCAAGATCGAAGCTATCAAAAACTGGGAAGCACCGAAGACTCTAACCGATGTTCGACAATTCCTAGGATTGGCGGGGTACTACCGACGATTCATCGAGTGATTCTCGAAAATCGCTCAGTCACTGAATTCCCTAACTCATAAGGACAAGAAGTTCGATTGGAAAGAAAAACAGGAGTCTGCTTTCAACTTATTGAAGAAGAAATTATGCACTACACCAATCCTATCCTGTGACACCCTGTAAAATCCAGGTCAGCATCTTATTTTAATTAAATGTTTATTTAATTAATAATTGTATACATGGCACTAGAATTAGTTTAATTTAGTGTGACACGTGGCATGACAGTACAAACACTGACACAAACACGATAATTCGATGAATTATCGCAACACGCACACACGTGTCTAAGAAAATTCAAACATTGGTGAACGTTAGCACATCGTGTAACCAAACACTAGAAACCTCACAAAATGCTCGAACATTGAACTTGGAAGTTCAAATGATGCCAAACAGTAGTCCATAAGCGAGAAAACGGTGAAAACCGGTCTAAACCATTGAGATTGGGTCTATTGGGCTCTTCCGGGACTCGTCGTGGTATGCTAAGGACCCTGGAGAGGCCCATGTTGGTACGTGACGAGTTGGCGGGGAGTTTGAATTCCCAAAAAGCATCGCGGTACGCCGAGCTTCTTTTGAACCCCATGGCAGTACGCGACAACATCCAGATGCCAAATCTTTATAAAACCAAGACAATTATGGCTACTCTACCCCTTACCATCATTTTGTTCAACCTTGCACGCTATATTTCGGCCATATCCTCTCCAGAACACCCTGCAACTCCCCTCTAGAAGCCATTGAAGGTCTAGAGCTTGAAGAAGAGAGGGTTAGAGCTTGAACACCACCACTAACTTGTTGATCCTGCAAAACCCAACGACCCAGGAGGCTTGAGAACTGATTGAACCATCAACCTTGCATTCTTGGAGCTTTAGAAGGTAAATCTGTGGCTAAAATGCTCTCTACACACACAAACACACATGCAAGCACATAAGCTATGCATGCTTGAAATTTTGATGTTTTGAATCTGGGTTTGTTGTTATTTCAACTGATTTTGATGATCTAGAATGCTTAAATGATGATTTATGACAATCCATGATGATGTAAGTAGTCATAATGCACAACTTGTTCGTGTGTGTCAAAATGTCAACATGCATGTATAATCTAAGGGTTGTTGGATGATGTTGGATATTCAAGTATGTTTATTGATGATATTAAAAGTGTATAACATGATTTGTATCTTTGAAATGGTTAAAAATGATTTATATGAGATACTTGCCATATATAGTAACTTTTACAACGCAACATGATGTTATGGATGAAAATATGAACTTGAATGTGGATAGATTTATCATATGAGTGATAATATGATGTTATGATGCTAAGGAAATCGATTTGGGATTTATTTATGGTCATTTTAGACCAAGTTACTATTTATAGTAACTTTTGTAACCCGATTATTGATAGATGATGATTTTGACTAAATGGGTATGTTTAGATGATGATTTATGATATTATATGATGTTATTTGGCATAAAAATGGATTAGGAATGCTTAGACTAATCATTTGATTGATATTTGTCATAATTACTATTTTTAGTAACTTTATTTTGTGAAGTTTCGATCTAAGGATAATAGACCTGTTGCGAGCATGATAATTTCATCAAAAATGGTTGACACCAAAGCTGACTCTTGCATAAGGATAATAGACCTGTTTCGATCTAGTCATTGTACTATTTACATAAGTGGTTGACACCAAAGCTGACTCTTGCATGTTGTTGCATGTTTTTCCTTTCCACTATTGTCTAAGACAAACAATAGTAATGTTGAATTGGCTAGTTAAACACTTGCGTAGATCCCATCTACCAAGTGAGGTTTGTCAAACCCAATAGATCTATCTTCAACTACCACGCTTTGCACTACGGCAAACTAAACAGTTCAATATGTAAGGACTTTGAGTGTTATGTGCACACTTATAGTAAACAGCTAACTCATGCAAGTGATACGTATCCAAAAGCGTTTGTTGGTACATGTTTTCTCCCCCAAAACCGTAAAAGTAAAAAGGGGTCATGTACGCATCTTAGTATGCAAGTAGAATGATCAAGTGTTTGAAATATCGCGTAGATAATCTTCTACGAATAATCTATGTTATAATAATAACGTTGTGTTATTCGAATTGTCCAAATAGTGTTTGTTATCACATACGTGTCAACACACGTATATTAGATAGTGTGAAATGTTCATACAATGGCATGCACGAAGCTAAGTTCGTTTGTTTAAATCGTATAAACGTATACGATTTAATTTATTTACACGTAACGTACGCGATCGTGTTTTTGGTCAAAAATATAAATTTCATTGTTTCAACTTGTTCGTAATTCCATTTCAGTTCCAACCCTTGACCTCTCGAACCAAACACCCAAACCCTACCAAATGTTCTGCTATTTCATTTGTAAATGGATTGGTTTTTAAATGGTTTTAAACACCTATGAATCGGGTTCCTCATGTTCTTCCAACCGAACCATCTTGATTCAAATTGAACCCCAATTTGACTGTGATTGATCCTCAAACCATGGGGTTAATGTTCTATGAATTCAGACGAGTTCAATTGTGGTTTATATTTGATATTTTGTGTTGAAAACCCGGTCCAACTTGATTTAGATAGGTTCGAACTTGAACCTTAAAAATTCTAATTTGTTTTGATGAAATTCGTTAATAACAGATCCTAGATTCATAGGGTTTTCATTAACAAATTTTCTACGAATCTTTCTGTATACTTGAATTAGCTTAACAAACACATTCAAGTTAAAAACCCCAATTTGTATTGCATTGTGAGCCCTAACATTCGAATCTATACAATTCAATGTATTTTTGATGAAATTAACAGAGATATCTTGTTAATCGGAGCTTTTAGAAACTTATGGTATCAATCAATTTGATTTTTGAACTCACTTGGTTAGAAACCCCCAAAACGTTTTTGTCTAAGAACCCTAGAATTAAAAATCATTTAATTCGTTGTTGTAACATCAAATTAACATAGGGTTATTCCTAGTCGAGATTTTCTCAAACTAATAGTACCATTTAATTTGATTTTCAAACCCATTTCGATCGAAATCCCCAAAACCGTTTGTTTTAAGAACCTTAGAATCCAACATCATGCAATTCGATGTTTTGATATTAAATTGGCATAGGGTTTTCATTTATTATGTTAATACGAAACTATTGATGTAGTTTGATTTGGATTTTGAACTTGTTTTGTTGAAAAGCCCCAATTCGTTCTTTTCGAAGAACCCTAGTTATCAAACTTATACAATTCGATTTGGTTTGATGAAATTGGCTTAGGGTTTCACTTAATCGGAGTTTTGAGGTTGTGTAGGATCAATTATTCTCTGATTTGGGGTCCAATTGAAAGAAATCGACTAGAGTGTGATTTTCGGCCAAGTCCTTGATCGAATCTTCTTTCCGAGGCTTCTGAAATCAAATTTTTGTGTGTAACAGGTACTAAAGGGGCGGACTTGGGTGTATGTAGGTTCAAGCGTCCGAATTTTGATCGAATTGCAAGGTTTTTATAGCCCACGACTTCGGTTTCGACATTTTAGATGTTAATTAGATTAAATTCGAATGTTAATGACACCATAACTGAGTGTAACTGATAATAATCATTAATTTGATGATTAAGGTTGTTTTAATTCGGTTATAACTGCTTGTCTATGCAAATTTCGAATTTAAATTGATTTTCATACGAATTTTGACTTTTAAAGGTCAAAATTGTGTATTTCTTCTAATTACATGTTTAATCCTTTTGATTTAAGTGTTTTAAAACTTGTTTTGTTCAATTTTAACCCTTCTAGATTAATTTTGTATGATTTCTTATTGTTTCTGTTAACTTTCGATTAACGGTGTTAATCTAAAATGCCGGATTGTCACAAGAACCATTAAAACGATATGTGTATAGAACTTGCTAAAAATGGAAACTTGCTGTAAATAGTAAGTTGTCCATGAACGCGAATTGCGCCTTGCACACCACGAGCACAATCACGAATGTTACACGAATCACAATTGTAGATTAGTTATCGATCGATCAACGGAATCCTATTAACAATCAAATCTACGCGGAATCTAGAATTGATTTATATGAATCAAAGATATACAATCATTTACATAAACACATCATTTCATTGATCAAATCAAACTGATTACAATGAAATTTGAACAAACAGTTCAAAGCTCTCACACAGAGAAACTCTCTCTAACAGATTTGTCTCACATATAAAAACTCAAGAAGTGCCAAATCTGCTAGACAAACCTGCTATATATACAAAACAAATAGACGAACCTAGCCGAACCCTTAGGTTCGCTAGCCGAACCTTGAGGTTCGCTGGACGAACCTATACATGACAACCCTAGGTTCGCCGAACCTATACAAAACCTTGCCTAGGTTCGTGGGCCAGACGAACCTTGGCAAAACCTATATAAACTTATACATTTTGAAAAGCAATCTATTACAAAAATGTCCTAACAAACTCCCCCTTAATAGTTGCTTCAAAATCTTCAAAGTCTTTGCCTTTAATCAGCAACTTGAGCTCCACTTGTTTCTTCAAAAACATTATCTGCAGCACGAATGACAACTGACTTTGGAATCTTTGATAGTCGTTCAGCTTCCAACTTTGCATCTCTGTCGTCTATCTCTTTCTGCAACTTCATCAGCTCAACATACAAATAATTGACATCCTCCCACTTGCATCCAGAGTGTATTCCCAAAATATAACACATTCGAGCTATCATCTGAAACTGAACAACCATATTTTTATAACTAATACCAACATCATGAAACCCTTCACTTGCAAAGATTTCAGCTTCATTAAGTAAATCAATATCTTCCTTTGAACAGTTCACCAACCAAACAGTATCTAACAATCTGATCACCCTCCACTTCTCATTTTCTCTCAAAAGAATTACAGCTTCAGAAGTTCTTTCATTATAGAACCAAAATTTGAAATAAGGATTCCAATTTTGTTCTATTCTTCTCAACCTTGGTCTTGAATAAACTTTAGGTTTTGGATACACATAAGAATTCTTCTTCAACACAGAAAATTGAGGCACCAACCAATTCCAGCCAGTCTTAGCTTCTTTCTTTAACATCTTCTCAAATCTTTCATTTTGCTCTGTCTGAATAGGCTTTATCATCCACAACCTTGATAAATGCATACATTCAAATGAAGGTAATGACATAATGTCAAATGCCTTTCCAAAATATTGACAACCATCAGTCCTCTTGACAACATAACATCCTCTGTTCTTCAAGCTTCCAAGAATATTATGAAAGTAACCATAGCTTACAATTCTTCCTCTCATCTTTGATTTAGATCCAATCTTGAATCTTAAGAATTGTTTATCTAGATCTTCTTTAACTTTTTCTTCAAATACTTCAACCATTTGCTTAAAAATCATTAAGTGATCAAAGATGTACTTGTGTTCATCTAGACTTTCTCTCCACATATCCATATAAGTCTTTTCTTTCATAGAATCAACTGTTGTCATTGAAGCTCTTTTCTGGACTTCAATATCAAAGATCTTCTTCAAAGTTTGCAAGTTATACAAATTCTCATCAACATGATCATCTTGTTCAAAATCAATTGACTGATCTGATTCTCCAATCACCATCTTTCCAGAGTCATTTGCATTCTACAAATCATTTACTTTTATTCCCAACAACTCAGCTAATTCTTTCTTTGAATAACCACCATCAATCTCTCCTTCCTCCAATTCTCTATCTTCATTCTCATCACCAAACATTCTTTGTAACTGCACATCAGCATTTTGTCTAAATAACTCTACAAAAGTAGGCAATGAACTATCAAACACTTGCTTTGGATATTCCAAATCTGTCAAATCTTCAATATCTACATCTTCAATATCCTTAGCCTTATCAGAAGGAACAGATGAAATAGGATTAACACCAAAAGAAATCCCATAAGGCTTGTAAATCACTATAGCACCGGTTATGGAATTCAAAACACTTGAACTTCCAACACCTGTCAAATCACCATCATCATCTTCATCATCATCATGATAAGCATTAAAGCTTGGATGTTCATCAACATCTGAATCTTCATAGTCAACCTTCTCTTCTTCTTCTTCATCATCAACGTTAACATATACTGGATCAGCACTAGCACCAGTAGCTTTAGTTTGAGTGTCTTTGACTTGAATATCATTAACTTTTTGCTTCAACATTTGATTTTCTTTCTTCAATTCAGTAATTTCAGCACTATGCTTCTCAGTCAACATCTCCAATGAAGCAATCCTATCATTCATCAATTTCTTTTCCAGTACATCCTCTTCTCTCCATTTTAGAAATTGAGCCATATTGCTTTTCATCACATCCATATCACTTTGAATCGAAGAAGATGGTTGTTCAGCTTCAGCTTTCTCCTTTTGCTTCCTATACTTGTCAAACTCTTGTGACAATATAGAAATCCTCCGTCTTAGCTCAGTATCATCATAGTCTAATGAAAAGTTTAAATCCAAGTCTTCTAATCCAGCAAATAAAGAATCCACTCTAGAAGTAGAAGTTGCTTGAAATGATGTAGTAACCGTTGGAGCATCCATGAATGAAGGCACGAATGTTACAACATTTACAAAATTAGGATTAGGCATGAAAGAATGCATATGAACTGGAGAAGTAGAAACATCTTCTTGAACAGTAGCAGCAACTGAAATAGGTACAGAAACAGGAAAGGAAGTAGGTGTAGAAGAAACAGTCACTGGAGAAGATACAATGATCCTAGGAGTCCTTGTTTTCTTCTTCTTAGGAGCTTTGGCCATTCTCTTCTTCTTCTTTGGCCTTGATGACTCAGGCTCATCAACTGTAAAGTTAGGATCGTTCACCTCTTCCCTTTCTTCTTCATTCAGTTGTTGTGCTGGCCTTTTCTTCAATCTTCTAACCATCATGTTTCCAACTTGAACTGTCTCCATCTCTAACTCAGTAGATTCTTCATCAGCTTCATCTCCAACATCTTCATCATCAACATGTGGAGAAGCAGTAGCCTCTTCTTGTCTTTGAGTATCCTGTTGACTGGATATATCACTTGAAGAGGAACCAGTGTAGTAGGAGTTACATCTGGAGTCTCTTGAACTGGATCCTCTGTTTGCTGATGTGTCTAAGAAGTTGAGCTTGAGATTGTCTGACATGTGGATTCTGAGGAGGAGGTGGTGGTTGTTGATCATCATCATCATCTAACTGTTCATTCTCTGAATTGGAATCATCATGTCTCCAAGCATCATTCAGAGGAGCAATGTAGTTGGCTCTAGCACAATGACCCACCAAATCCTTAATCAGAATATCATCATTACTCTTCTGATAGATCTTCACTTGTCCAAGACTGGAATCAGTCATGTATTTCAACTTGAGAATATCAGAAGCAACCCTAGGCAAGTTCAATTCTGGAAACCTTTTATCAATCAGCATCTGAATAAATCTTGGATACATATAAAATCTGTCTTTAGCCTTGGTTATGTTGTCTGATAAATATCTAAAAATCATTGCTGAGAAGTTGAACGGCTTGTTCATAATCAATGCTACCATGGCAGACCTCATCAGATCTCTCAACTCGTCAAAAGTACCCTTCCTCATTCTCAAACAGTGAAGAAGAACATGTGCAAGGAACTTGTACTGCAACGGTAACTTGCCCTTCTTGATCGAGTACTCACTGTAAACACCGAATTATCTGATTCTCATAAAACATCCTTTAATGCACCTCTTAGGAATAAGAGTCATTCCTGCAGGTTCACCTCCAAACTGTAATACCCTCCTAATATCAGCTTCAGTCACTCTAATGGCTTGTCCAAGCACATTAGCCTCAATCACATATGTATCATTAACAGTAATCAACCTCGCTGACTCCCAGAAACTCTGAATATGTGATCTGTAGATGTGACAAGAGTTGGAGATAGCATAGTAAATCCTTGAACGTCTCAAAAACTCGATCATCAGACGAAACTCCTTGTCGTTCTTTGTCGTAAGATCCAAATAAGCACAGAGGTTGTGTTTATCTCCAAAGGTGAGAGTTGCCATTTCTACAATCAAAACAAACAATTAAAAAAATCAAAAAATCAAAAATTAAAAAAATTAAAAAATTTATAAGTATAGAAACCAGCGAACCCTCCATGTGCCAAACCTAGTTAGACGAACCTCATTACAAGACAAACCTGTTTAAACTGACGAACCTATAAATGAATGAACCTTGGACATACAACGAACCTTATGGTCAAACAAACCCTTGACCATATGAGGTTCGGTTCAATAATGTGAAGAGGTTCGGCACGAACCTTTTAAGATCAAACGAACCTTATCACATTAGCGAACCTGTGTTCATTTACACAAACCTATTCAGTTAAAATCAAAATTTCAAATCTATGAATTAGATCAAACAACTTATACCCAAAGGTTCGCCATTCACAGATGAACAACATTAATGAAACAATTTCCATCAAATTCTGATTTAAACAAATTTTAATCCAAAATAACAGGTTCGACTTAACTAGATCTAAAAATCAAAAAATCTCCTAATCTAGTCGGTCAAACTCCAATCTCTTTACCTATTTGGAATCACAATACAAATCCGAAGCTAATGGTATATGGCAAATAGAATCAAAGATCCAGAATCGAAAAAATCAAATCTCAAGTATGAGGGTTCGTGAAGGTGTTCTGATGAAAGTGACGAAACTCATTCACGAACCTCTGTACTTATACGAACTTGTGAACAAACCTTATGAACGAACCTTTAACCAAACCTGTTGACCAAACCTTTGACCAAAACTGATGAACGAACCTGTCCAAAACCTCTCAAACGAACCTGTCCAAAACCTCTCAAACGAACCTGTCCAAAACCTCTCAAACGAACCTGTCCAAAAACCTATTAGACGAACCTTGTTGGACGAACCCACTCACAAACCTATCAGGCGGACCTCCAAGCAAACCTTTTGAAATTCAATGTTATTTAAAAAATTTTCAAACAAACCAATGTTTAATATTTCAAAGTCAAAACAAATAATCAAAAATTATTGATTTAACATCAGATGAAAACCAAAAATCTTTTTGTATTTTTAAATTTCAGAACGAACACATTACAAATGTTATGAACCTAACTATGAAATATAAAACTAACTAAAACAATCACATATATTTGTTTGAGAAAGATCTAGACATGAGATCATATTGTATTACAATCATCTACACACCTAATTGAATTAATGAATATATTTATCAGCAAATTACAATTCAAAGATGATTGTCAATATATAAAAACTCTTTAAATTTAATTATTTTGTTAAGATATCAAATGAAAACAAAACCATCAAATACTTTATGTTCTCCATTTACTTGAACACATCCCCGTTTTGTGAATAATTAAACAAACAATAATGTCCTAGAAACAATTTACTTCAATTTTAACTAGCTTGATCATGCAAAAACAAAACAGAATATCTTTTTGAAAACAACAAAATGTAAAACAAATTGAATTTATTCAAAATCTTGGAATCAAGGTTGATACTTTCGTATGCTCAGATGATCCAGAAAATGAACGAAACAATAATTTAAGATTAAGATTTTAACAATCAGATCGATATTCTCATATACGCAGAGATTATCCAAATCTTAATCATACCAAGAAAACAAATTTGAATTGTTTAAAATTATAACAATCAGGTCGATACGTAAGTATATGCAGAGAATGTTTTAGCTTTAAACTAAAATAAAAGAAAAACAAAATTTAGAATTTCTTTTAAAAATAAACACATGATCAAAAACTAGTAACTTAAATTTTGTTCAAGAAACATTTTGTAAGATTAACACCCACTCATTCAGGACAAAGCTAAGCACTATGTTCTAAGCATATGTTTCTCACAAAGCATAGTCAAAATTTTGTCAAATGTTATCTCAACTAAGTTATAAACCTACCAACATATCATACTAAGTAATTGTAAATGCTCTTTATGTTTAAGTTCTTGTATGATACTTATGTGCTTTCAATTGCTACAATGTACTATCATTTCTCATTTAGTCAAATCAATTTCTCAGAATTTTAATTTTGTAATGTTTTGGTGTTTTTAATTTTTCAAATGTTTTTGAGTTTTCAAAATTTTCTCCCCCTAAAAACTAAAACACAAAACAAACAAAAACAATGAAAATATCTGATGTTAATTCAATAAAAGTTGATTATAAAGGAAGTTGATTTGAAATGACCTCACCCATGACCCTAATGCCATTTAATTTAAGTAAATACTCAAAACGATTTTTATCAAAAGCCTTAGTGAGAAGGTCTGCTCGTTGCTCATTTGTATGTATCTTCACCACATCAATAAGTTTCTTTTCATAGCAATCGCGTATGAAATGAAACCTAATATCAATGTGTTTAGAATGTGAATGATACACTGGATTCTTTGTTATAGCAATAGCAGCCTCATTATCAACATGAATTGGGGTCGTAAGAAAATTCAAACCATAGTCTCTCATCTGTTGTTGTATCCACAAAACTTGTGAACAACAACTGGCAGTAGCTACATACTTAGCCTCGCAAGTGGAAGTAGCCACAGATATTTGCTTTTTACACTGCCAAGAAACTAAACGTTCCCCCAAAAATTGTGCACCTCCAGTTATGGATTTTGCATCTGTCTTACATCCTCCATAATCGGAGTCACTGTAGGCATTGAAGGAAAAGTTATCATCCTTAGGATACCACAGACCGACGTTTGGTGTACCCTTCAGATAACGAAGTATTCTCTTGACAGCAATCAGATGTGACACTTTAGGTTTTGATTGATATCTTGCACAGATACTTGTAGCAAATATAATATCTGGTCTTGAGGCAGTCAGATACATCAAACTTCCAATAATTCCACAATAAAGTGTAGGATCAATCAACCCCCCCTTAAGATCAGGCTCAATCCCTTGATTAGGCTGAATGGGCGTGGAAATTGATTTTGAATCAAGCATGCTAAACCATTTTAGCACATCTTGAATATACTTTGTCTGATGAATGAAAATTCCATTGTCAGTTTGATCAATTTGTAATCCCAGAAAAAATTTGATATCTAACATTGCACTCATTTCAAATTTATCAATCATCACCTCTTTGAACTCCAAACACATTTGTTCATCAGTAGATCAAAAAATGATATCATCTACATAGATCTGAACAAGAAGAATGTCCTTGCCCTTCTCCCGAAAGAACAAAGTTTTGTCAATCTGACCACCCCTATTGAACCCTTGTTCAATAAGGTGAGTCGATAACGTCTCATACTAGGCACGCGGATCCTGATGAAGACCATACAGTGCTTTGTCCAAGAGGTAAACCTGATTCCGATGGATAGGATCCTCAAAGCCCGGTGGCTGAAAACATACACTGTTTCCTTCAAAAAACCATACAGAAATGCAGATTTTACATCCAACTGATAAACTTTGAACTTTTTGTGAGCAGCAAAAGCAAGAAAAAGTCTAATTGCTTCCAGCCGCGCCACAGGTGCAAAACTTCATCATAATCAATTCCTTCAACTTTTCAAAAACCCTGAACCACTAAACGAGCTTTGTTTCTGACAATTACGCCTCTGTCATCTCGTTTACATCTCAGCACCCATCTAGTACCAATCTTTTTCTCTCATTTTGGCAAATCAACTAAATGCCAAACTCCCAACATTTCAAACTCATTCAATTCTTCTTGCATCGCCTCCACCTAGACAGGCTCACGTAAAGCTTCAGTAACAGTCTTTGGCTCTATTTATGAAATAAATGCCGAATGCATCCAGAGCTCCTGACTGCCATGAGTTTTCTCTAACTCCACATACAAACTTTCTTCATTTGTGACTTGATGTCGTGTCTATACTCCTGCAGTTGGATCTCCTATGATCTGAGCAATCGGATGATTCACATGAACTCTTGTGACAGGCACTTGCGGAACACCCACATTATGTTCCAGATTTGTAATATCCTGATCAGCATCTTGATCATGAGAAATAGCATCTTCAAAAACCTCATTATCATCATCAGATGACCAATCATCATTAATTACTTCTGAAATGCCTTCCTCATTTGGTGCAGAAATTCCATCTTCAGAATGATGAGAAATACCTTGTTCATCAGAATTCTGCAAATCATACAACATTTGTATGGTTATTTCATCATCAGAAACAATTGGAGACATATTAAAAGACTCAAACAATTTATTGTAATCAAAAAGCCAATCTGGACCCTTTCTGTCTGGTATAGGTGTATGTCGTTGAACATCCACATGATACCATAATTCCACAATACATGTACGTTTATTAAACACATGTTTGTTAGGAAGACTGTAGCCAAGAAAGAAACCCTCTTCAACCTTAGAATTGAATTTTGAGTCTTTCTTTAGCATTGTACAAGGAGCCCCAAAAGGTTCCAAGTGTTCCAAATTAGGCTTTCGATTCTGAAGCAATTCATAACAAGTTTTATTGTGTCTTTTAACAATCAAAACTCTGTTAAGAGTAAAACAAGCAGTAGCCACAGCTTCACTCCAAAAAGTAATGGGAAGTTTAGAATCAGCTAGCATTGTTCTTGCAGACTCAATCAAAGTCCTGTTCTTTCTTTCAGCTACACCATTCATCTGAGGCACATAAGTTGCACTGAATTGCTACTGAATGCCTTTGGAATTGCAAAATTCCTCCATTTGATGATTCTTAAACTCAGTCCCATAATCCGATCTTACACGTCTCACTCTCAACTTATACAACGTCTCATTGATCAACAACACAAAATTTTCATAAGTATCTGATTTATGCTTTAAAAACATGACCCATGAAAATCTTGAAAAGTCATCAGTCACAACAAAACAATAAGATTCATCACCTATACTTTTCACATTGATTGGTCAAAACAAATCCATGTGAAGAAGTTCAAGTGGCATATCAATAGAAAATATTTTCTTTGTTTTGTGAGACTTCCTTTTCTGTTTACCCTTTTTACATGACACACACACATTCGGAAGTTTAAAATGTTTAACCGGTACACCCTCAACTAAATGATGATGATTCATCTTCCGAATACGAATATGTCCCATTCGCTTGTGCCATGAACGTGTATCTTGTTCAATAGCCTTGGACACCAGACAGTTTCCACTTTATTCACTGTCTCCGCCTTCGCCATGTCAAGCACATAAAGATCCTTGCTCCGATCAGCTGTCATCAGAATCCACTCCTCAGAAATCTGAAATCCTTGCTTGAGTACATAACACCTATCTTTGTCGAACATCACTTTATAACCTTCATCACAAATCTGTGAAACACTCAACAAATTGTTAGTTAATTCTTTGTAGTAATTAACATTATCAAATGAAACCTTTCCATTTGTCAAACTACCAAACCCTATAATTTGACCTCCTTTGTCTCTAGCAAAGTTCACATAAGTTCCTTTCACCAACTTGAAATCTCTCAACAAATTCAACTCTCCACTCATGTGCCGGGAACATCCACTATCAACAATCCAACAATTATTGATATGACCCATGGATGCAACCTCTTCAACTTTTTCTTTTCCTTTGCTTGTTTCTTCATCCAGAGAAGCCATGAATGCACCCATTAAATCATCATATTGCTTTCCCCAGTCATACCCTTCATCTGCTTGACTGACAAAAGCTTTTGTTGATTCTTCAGATTTTTCCTTCTTTTGATAAGCTTCTTTTGGCTTGAAACGATTCAAGTTTCCTTGCTTCATCGGATTTTACACTCTCGAGCAAAATGACCCAACTCACCACAATTGTAAAATTTGTGTAGCCTTTGGATTAAATCCAAACTTTGTGTTTCGATCAAAAGTGAACTTCTTTCTAGTTTTCTTCTCATATCTATTGATTCTTCTAATTGCACTTGCCAAAGCCCATTGAGTATCAATCAGCTCCATCTCATCATCATCAATCTGCTCATAATCTTCATAAGTAAGATTTGATTTTCCAATCTTTCCAGCTATTTGTTCATCATAGGCACTGACCACGCATGACAAGATCGACATATGATCTCTAACTGCCTCCACAGTAACTTTTCCCAAATTTGTTGTATTCAATTGAACTAGAGTTGTTATAGGATCAGACTTCTTCTCATTCAAAAAATAAGATGAACTTGAACTAGCAGATGCAGATGGTACAGAAGTACTATCAGCAGTACTTGAAACAAAGGCTGTTTGAATCTTTGCAGAAGAAACAGGAGGTGTAACCACAGATGCACCATAGAGTGAAGGATCATGAGTTACATTAACTCTTCTTGTTTTTCTCTTATCTTTCATTTCCTGTTCTTCTAACTTTTGAATAAACTCAACCAGTGTCATTCCCAGTAGATTTTCTCTCAAAATTAACACCAATGAATTCCATCTTTCAGGCAAAGCATCTGCAAAACAATCTATTTTCTCATCTTCAGTATACTCAATTCCACACTTTCTAACTTCAGTCAACAAATGCCTATATCTGGTTATTAAAGCTTCAAGACTATCATTGCCAATATAATTGAAATTCTCAAACTCTTTGCATAAATCAGTGGCTTTCATCTTCTTAAGTTTGGTGTTTCCCTCAATTCTTGCCTTTAACGCATTCCATAAACCATATGAAGTTTTATGTTCATCAAATTGATGAAGTATCTGATTAGGAATTGCTTGACTCAACATCCAATATGCTTTCTTTTATGAATAATATTTCTTTCTTTGGTCAACATCCAATCTATCATGAGTTTGATCCAAATCTGTTCCCACCACCTTTGGTCTTTCATAGGGTGACAAGATTCTTTCCCAAAGATTTGTGTCAGTTCCACTGAGATGTGTCTCAAACCGACCTTTCCAGTTCTCATAATCGGTCAAATCAAGTAGTTTTGGAATTTTATTTGTGCTTCCTGACTCAGTTTCACTAATCAAAATACTATGTATCTTAGAATTTTGACAAGCAACAGCAGCAAACATATCAGCCATGATTCTGAATTTTTATCAGCAAACCTCCACTTAGATTTTAAATTCACGAACCTAAATGACAGGCGAACCTTCTCGAAACCTTGATCTTCACGAACCTCGACCAACGAACCTTAAGACAAACCTTGATCAACAAACCTCTTCAATAGCACTTTGACCAACGAACCTTGGTCAAACGAACCCTAATCAAACGAACCTCAGCAATAGTCAAATCTTGAGATGAACCTCTTCAAAATATCTAGACGAACCTCAACAAAAAATCACTTTTAACAGCGAACCTCAGCTTCAAACAACACCTGAGATATCCAAGGTTCGGCTCAAGAACCTGTCTGCAAAATTTGAAAATTTTGGAAGGAAAACCTTCAAAATTTCAAGAAGAAACCTTCAAAAATGTCACACCCCTAGCCGGCGGGCTGGATCGACTTTCCCGTTGGGCGTAAAGTTCTCGGGGCGTGATATCGTTTGATAATCACAATGATCAGATTGTTTGCATAGCACATGATATAATAATGAGAAATGCTAACATGACAATGATATAGAATTACAAAGTTAAATTACATTGTTTCTTCATAATTTAACCAAGTAAATCTATCCCAAAAGAATCAAAGTGTTTCTATCTAGTAACTGTACAAGATCCACAAAAGATGATTCATTGTTTTGTCATTTCCAAAATATGCACGACACAAAATATAGCTAGCTCTTCTAAAATTCCACTAGCTATTTCCCTGAATGTCTGATGACTAAACCTGTTCGTCACCTGAGAAAACATGCATTTAAACAAAGTCAACACTAGGTTGGTGAGTTCACTACTTTGATAATTGAAAACCTTGAATTGTTCACATACACAGTCACAATGTCATACATGTTACTTGTAGGTTGTTTGATTCACCCGTTCTCACAATGGCATCTCCATAGTTATACTTACAAGTGATATCTCATCCTATTAGCTATGATTATATATAGGGCATACCTATTAGAACTTAACACCACTTGCAATACAACTATAGATCTCCACTTTCATTTCACCCGTCCGTTTGTGTTCATCACCCATTGTATCATATGTAGAATAGTATAATAAGAGGGGTTTAGTTATCAAACTGAAGTATTGATAACCCTCAATGTGTTAAGGAAATTAGATTATGTTAATCTGATCTTTGTTATTATTCTACTACTTGTGGGGTTAACTGTTAATCACTTTTAATAATAAGAGTGTTAGTTAACCAATTGTTATATGTTCTCAACTTGAAGTGCATAGAGCTTAAAAGGAATCCATTGCAATCCTCACATAATCAGATTACAATGCATCCGATTTACCTCCACCACTTTGTATTACCGTAGGCCTCATCGAATCTGTTACTAGGAATATGACCTGAGAGAAAATAAATTCCTCAATCTCCTAGGCTGCAGGAAACGATGGATTAATTACAATATCACTACAGATTAATATCACCATGTGTCGCTTACCAGACCCTGACTGTTTGTCGCCCTGTCACCGGTCATACGTTACCGGCCAATGATGGTTACGATCCACATACTAGCCCTGCAAGCTAGAGGTTTGTCAAACCTATGGTACCACTATGCTATCGTCGGTTTAGTCACGTCAAATTAACTGGTCAGCGATTTGTGAAAGGACTTACAATGATCAAACTTGAATACATGGCACATGATTGAAATGATATAATGCAGACAGTTCAATAGTAATCAATTGTATTGTGTTCACCAATGTTGTTTGTTCTCAATGTTGTGTGTTCTCATTGTTGTTAACAAAGTTGTATAAGATCTTGTCTTATTATACAATGTTAGTTGTTGTGTGAATGATGTTGTTATCATGAAGGTACATTATCATGATTATCATTCTTGTTGTTCCATATAGTCACCCTGTTGCCACTACAGTGTTGTAAGAACTAGTCTTACTACACTTAGTCGACTCAGGTGGTGAATGATACTTGTTTCGTGTTACCTTGTAAATTTGCACCGAGTTATAAGCTAAGTGTTATAAGAACTTGTCTTTTTACACTTAACTAACTCCGGTGGTGAATGATATTATGAGGATATATTATCCTCATATCATTCTTGTTTGTTGTTGTTGTCATCATGTTCACATGTGATAATCTCATTGTTTGTTCTTGTAAGAATAATTAAGTGTTATAAGATAGAATCTTACAACTATGTTATTCTATTGTGTTGATTATTTATGAAGTTATATTATCATATTCATCTTAGTTGTCTCTATCATAACATGATCATACAAGCATGCATACAATGATAAACGATAATAAGTCAAGCAATATTATCTAAATCAAAGTATAAGCAATGTGTTAAACTAAAACTTTTAAATAAATAAAAGATTTTGCTTGTTTCTCAGCCCCGAGAGTTAAAATCAGTTAAGATTAGAAAAGGGGTGTATGATCTCACCTTGTTGTTGATATGGTTTACTAAGTATAAATAAGAATGCACGCGCTCTTTGTTGTACTTGTTGTTGTATTCACGATCCTGTATTGATTTCATGTTGTTTGTAACTTATAAGTACAAGTTGTAGCGATTTGTGTGCGTGTATGTGTTAGCCCTAGAGTTGGCTAAACTTGTGAGTCACGGTCTTCATTCGGCCCTAATTCATTATTGAAGTTTCAAAATCTTTTCATGGTGTGTAACCTTGAACTATTATAGTTCATAACTACAATACTTAGGTTTTACTTTAAAAGATTATAAATCCTTTGCACCTTGGGAGAACTTGCATAGGTGGTTTCATAGTAAATAAATAATCATGAAGTTACCCTTGTGAAATTTAATGTTTTTAGGTGTTATGAATTGCATAAATTCCAATGTTATACCACCTTTGTAGTATTTGTGACCAATTTTCATGCGTATCATCCTTAGAATGAATTCATGTTCTTGTTTACATTTTGAATCAAATGGGTCGAAACAATATACCTTAGGCCGAATGAAGTGTGGGGTAAGGTAAAAGGGTTTGGGTCAATTAATTGGGCCGAATATCCCTTTGGCCGAACTAAGGTATCATGATCGGAATGCCTATATATGGGCCGAAGTCGCCGAATTGGGCCGAACAAGATGATGGGCCGGTTAGTTGGGCCAAATGCTAGAATGTGGTGTGTATGTTGTCCGGTTGAATAGAGGGTGGTCGAACTAGGGTGGCCGAGAGAAATGGTGAGCCCAACTCCAATTCCAGCGAACCTCCTGTTTCATTAGGTTGAGGTTCGGCTCTGCCATGGGTTTGGCGAACCTCATGGTTCGTTCCAGTAGGGTTCGGCCCTGTGTTAGGTTCGCAGGTCATAGGTTCGCCCATGCAGGTTCGTAGGGTCTGAGATTCGGCTGTCAAAGCTTCGTGGCATCTTGGTCCGGCCATGCATGAGGTCCAATGGAGTATATGTTCGGTGGAGCAGGGGTTCGGCCAGGTACGAGGTTCGTTCCTCCCTGGTTCGTGACAATGAAGGTTCGGCCAGGGTGCACAGGTTCGGTCACCTGCTATCCCAGGAACCCTGCACTTCGGTTAGCCTTCATCATCATCGCCATCGAACCTAAGCTGTTGAACGTTGCTCCATGGCTTCTTCACCCTTCTATTGGTTTGTTCTAACCTGCGTGGAGTTCGAATGAAGGCCCAGGGTCAGGTAGGTCATGATTCTCAACCGGTTACAAGTGTGGTCGACCAAGGGTTTAAAAAACCCTAGTTTTTCATGATTTCTTAGCCAAATACCTCGAATTTCAGTGGATAAATCCTCAGATCGGTTGTACTTTCTTGTAGAGGAGGCCAAGAGCTTCATTTAGACTCCAAGAACGCTTGATTTCATCAAGGAATGAGCTAGATCTAGTGGTTTGAAATCTTGAATCTTATAGAGAGAGACAAAAACGGGTGGGAGATTAGAGAGAGAGGATGAGATGGAATAAATGAGGAAAAAGCCCTCATTTAGGGTTTTATACTCCGCACGTATTCGGGTTCGTTTCGATTGCTCGGTTTTCGTCTTCGTTGCGTTTCTAGAATGTTACGCGCGTATTTTACGTGTTTTAAAATAAAAAGGTTTATTTAAACATCTAAAAGATGGTTATTCCTAGTAAATATTCTAAATTTGTTTTTATTACATTATTTTATCGAAGACGAATATTTTAACTGTTTCGTCAGATCGCGTCACCTTCGCGCATATTCGTTCGAATCGTCACCCGAACGAACACGACGATGGTTTCGCTTTCTGACTTTTGTTTTCTACTTTTCAATCATTATTTCATAACATTAAACTCACAGATTTGTTTGTGTGAATTGTCACCCACGCAAACACACTGTCAGTTCGTTATTCAGAAATAACACTGCATTTATGTTCAGAATTGTGTTTCCTCACCGACGGACTCAACTAAACTTCCAGTTTTTACATTGTTTTCATACTGATTTATCGGCCATCTGATTCCTGTCATCTATGGATATCAAATCGCAACAGATATGTTGTTGTTGTTTACTTGTAAACTGTTGTTTCACTTGATTCGTTGTATTAATTGTACTTAGGTTTTCACCTAAATACATACAACTATAGTTTATTGTGAGTTGTTGTACTTACAGTATTTAAGTTTTCACTTATATACGTACAACTGTTGCTTGTTTTTCTGAGTTATGTTATCACACACTGTTCATACATTGTATTTAAACACAATAAATAGCGAAAGTACACATACCGTACGGACTTGCCGGACGATCAGATACTGGATGTCACAAAAAACCACAGATTTCAGCCACAAATCTCTGAATTTTGATATACCAAAGCAGCAGATGATGATAACACTATCAACACAGCAATCAAATACAAAGAAAGTCGAATTTTAATCCATCTCTTGATCTCTTTATATCCAAAATGATTGAATCACCTTCAAATGATTGATAATCTTCAAAATGCTTGTATAGAACTCCTCCTTGTCTCTAATACCACTGTATATTAGTTCTCGATCGATCAACGGAATCCTATTAACAATAAAATCTATGCGGAATCTAGAATTGATTTATATGAATCAAAGATATACAATAATTTACATAAACACATCATTTCATTGATCAAATCAAACTGATTACAATGAAATTTGCACAGTTCAAAGCTCTCACATAGAGAAACTCTCTCTAACAGATCTGTCTCACACATAAAAACTCAAGAAGTGCCAAACCTGCTAGACAAACCTGCTATATATACAAAACAAACAGATGAACCTAGCCGAACCCTTAGGTTCGCCAGCCGAACCCTTAGGTTCGCTGGACAAACCTATACATGACAACCCTAGTTTCGCCGAACCTATACAAAACCTTGCCTAGGTTCGTGGGCCAGACGAACCTTGGAAAAACCTATATAAACTTATACATTTTGAAAAGCAATCTATTACAAAAATGTCCTAACAACAATCGACGCACGGTTCACCAACGGGTCGTTGACTTGACACGGTCAAACGTGGTCAAACACGGCCAAACACGAGCAAACACGGTCAAACCAAGGGTTGTTGAGCACAAACACGGTCAAACCAAGGGTTGTTGAGCACAAACACGAGCACAAACACTAGCACGAACACGAACTCACATATGGTATACGATATAGGTAACTGGTGACCGACACGTTTCTCAAGCAGGAGCTTACGCTATCTATCTGATATCACTAGGTGAGTTTACAGCCCCTCTTTACTCTTTTACAAACTTTTCAAATAGGGGGAGAATACTTGTTGAATCGAGTCAAACATTATACTTGTACAAACATTATGTGTATGCTGGTTTATTAGACAAACATAAGTGTTGTAATCATAACAAACCCTCACAAAGTCTTACCGTTAATGTACAAACAATGAGGTGAGTTTGAATAGATCTGTTTGGGTGTGACAAACCCCACGTGGCACAATACTGACTGGAGGTCGGGTCACGTGAAATCTCGACCTGTCTTGCTACGTTATTACAAGACATAGCGGAGGCAAGGACTAACAAGTCTAGTTCGATAGTGATGCACTGACACTTGGAGCCTAGGGCGCGGGACTAACATTTAAATAAACAGCATGACACACGTTTTCTGATTATTATGTATGTATATCAAAACCTATGAACTCACCGACCTATGTGTTGACACTTTTTCTTAAACATGTATTCTCAGGTAACTAGCTGCTTTGGATAAGGATGCACGTAAGGGTCGAGCATAGGAGCATATGCATTCATATTATGTTCTTTAGAGAACAAACAATTTATTTTATGTATTCAAACTATATAGTTCCGACAATTTACTTTTCCGCTGCTTTATTTTATGAATTAATTGGTGAAGTTTATGTCAATATAGTGTTTTGAAACGCATATAGAGTCGTTCTATATGACCATGAGCTGTGATTCTGGCCACGTCACATCCATGTGGACTGACGTCACACGTGGGAATTCGGGGTGTGACATCACACCCATGTGGACTGACACCACACGTGGGAATTTGGGGGTGTGACATATCCCTGCTGGAAGGATGTGATGACTTCGTGGTGTAATGTGAAGCCTTGAAACAAGGACTCGGTTGTGTGATGATGCAACGCGAAAAGGTCATAGCATACGCATCACGACAATTGAAGGTGCACAAGAAGAACTATACAACTCACGACCTAGAGTTGGGAGCCCTGGTGTTTGCCTTGAAGATTTGGCGACACTACTTATACGGCACGAAGTGCACAATCTATACCGATCATAAGAGCCTACAACACATCTTTGATCAGAAAGAGTTAAACATGAGACAACGAAGATGGGTTGAACTCATTGGCGATTATGATTGCGCCATCAAGTATCATCCTGGCAAGGCAAACGTAGTGGCCGACGCGTTAAGCCGGAAGGAGACAACAAACCGCGTGCGTGCACTACAACTCACGATCCATTCCGAGCTGCCACAACAGATCAAGAATGCTCAACAGGAAGCTCTGAAAGTCGAAAACCTCATGCACGAATCCTTGCGTGCCATGGACAAACAATTAGAGGTAAGGACCGACGGAGCGTACTACTTCATGGATCGGATCAGGATTCCACACTACAGAGGACTTCGAGACGTTGTGATGGATGAAGCTCACAAGAGTCGGTATTCGGTACACCCAGGCTCTGACAAAATCTACCATGACCTGAAAACAACCTACTGGTGGCCAAACATGAAAGCAGAAATTGCAACTTACGTAAGTAAGTGTTTAACGTGCTCAAAGGTCAAGGTTGAGTACCAGAAGCCGTCAGGTCTACTTCAACAACCCAAGATACCGATGTGGAAATGGGAGCAAATTTCCATCGATTTCATAACTAAACTGCCTAAGACGACAAGTGGTTGCGATACCATCTGGGTAATCGTAGACCGACTGACGAAGTCTGCAAACTTTCTACCCATCAAGGAGACCGACAAGTTGGATAAATTGACTCGGATTTATCTAAAGGAAGTAGTTACTTGACATGGAGTACCAATCTCGATCATCTCTGACCACGACAGTCGATTCACGTCGCATTTCTGGAAATCCTTGCGTAAGGCATTGGGCACGAGATTGGACATGAGTACCGCTTACCACCCGCAGACTGATGGGCAGAGCGAACGAACTATAAAAACGTTGGAAGACATGCTCCGCGCATGTGTCATTGACTTTGGCAATAGCTGGGAGACTCATCTTCCGTTAGTTGAGTTCTCGTACAACAATAGCTATCACACAAGCCTACAAGCTACACCATTCGAGGCAATCTACGGACGTAAATGTCGATTACCCATCTGTTGGGCGGAAGTTGGGGAAAGCCAACTGACTGGCCCCAAACTTGTGCACGAGACGACCGAGAAGATCATGCAGATACGTAAACGAATGGCAGCAGCACGGGACAAACAGAAAAGCTATGCTGACAAGCGACGTAACCCGTTGGAATTCCATATGGGAGACAGAGTGTTGCTCAAGGTCTCGCCCTGTAAGGGAGTTATTCGATTTGGCAAACGAGGGAAGTTGAATCCTCGTTACATCGGACCTTTTGAGATCACCAAACGGATAGGCCTCGTGGCCTATGAGTTGAACCTGCCTAACAAGCTAAACAGTGTGCACAACGTATTTCACATATCGAACCTCAAGAAGTGCCTGTCTGACGAAATACTTGCGATTCCTCTTGAGGAGATTCAAATCGACGAGCAACTAAACTTCGTTGAGGAACCGGTGGAAATCATAGACCGGGAAATGAAGAAGCTCAAACTCAGCAAAATACCAACAGTGAAAGTGCGATGGAATTCTTGACGCGGACCAGAATTCATGTAGGAGCGTGAAGATCAAATGAAAAAGAAATACCCGCACCTATTCGCTAAACAGACAAACACTGACAACGCGAACTGAATTTCGTGACGAAATTCTTTCTAACAAGGGGATATTGTGACACCCCGCAAAATACAAGTCAGATTCTATTTTAATTAAAGGTTTATTTAATTAGCATTTGCATACGTGGCACTAGAATTAACTTAATTTAGTGTGACACGTGGCACGACAATACAAACACAGTCACACAACAAGATAATTCAAGGAATTATCGGAAAAACCGCACACACGTGTCAGGAGTCACGATCGTTGGTGAACGTCACAACAGTTAAGCACAAGAACACTCCATAATTCAATTTTGATTAATAATTGGCGATTAGAGTTCAAACGATGCTAAAACAACGCGTTAAAGTCGAGAAACGAGCGAAAACGAACTCAAGCTATGGAAATGGGCCTATTGAGCTTGTCTGGAGTGCCAAGCGCTACGCCTGAGCCCCACAAGTGGACCTAGGCGGTATGCACGAGAAGGAAAGGGTGATCCGAATAAGAGTCATTCGCGCGGTACGCCTGGAGTGGGAGTCGCCCGTCAGGCGGTACGCCTGCCAGCGTGAGATTGCAGGAAATCTTACTGAGAACCCCAAAACCATCATTATCCCTACCACCATCATTTTAACTAAAATCAGACGCCATTGCACGAGTTATACTCCCAAAAACCTTCTGTTACATGCACAATACACATCTTGGAAGCCATTGGAGCACCCACACTTGAAGGTTGAAGCTAGGAACTCACAAGAAACTTGAAGAGGAAGGTTGGTGGGCTTGGAGATCATCACCATCACCTTGTTTCTGCAAACCATTGCTGTCGAGGAGCATTAGAAGCTGCTTTCGTTCATCATCTCTGCCATCTAGAGTTCTTGGAAGGTAACCCAACACCCTTTGTAGCATAACAACACTCAAACACCCACATGCAAGCCTTGAAACCTACATGCAAGGCTCAAAGCTTGCATGCACGCACTAGATGTACATGTCACACCCCCTGCGCCGCGTGCGGAATCTACGGCGCGGTGACGTATGAATAGTTGAATCATGCACAAGTATTGAATAAGAACAACCACAATGTATTACTAGATTTCATAATGTTTAGACCATTGTTTAGTTACAGACAATCTATCTACCAAAAGAATGACAACTACAGACCCAAAATATAGTTTACAAAATAAGACTTCAAACAAGACAATTAAACATTCAGGATTTTAGTGTGTTTCTAAATCCATCCTAGCATGTTTCTTCATCTTGTTCTATCTTAAGCGGTCTCCTTAGTTGTACTTTAGTGTGTCTTAAACATGATTACCTGAAACACGTGAAAAGTAACTGTCAACTACAGAAGTAGTTGGTGAGAACAATAGGTTTAACAATTGTAAACATGAATTTGCAGTGTAAGGCATATGTTTAAAGCAATAATTAAATTACATGGATGAGATGCAACCCAAACTAACATCAAGTATGTAAAACGTGTCCAAACAGTCAACAGACTATTTTCTAATGAAGCCAACATATAATCAAGTCCCAAACTACGTTTGGAGTTAGATAATGTATCAGCAGTTTTGAAAAAACCATAATGAAACCAAACCTGCAGTTAGCTTATAAAACAAATTTAAAAGCTAACTCCATTTTGGTATGTCCCAATGTGTCCGCTTTCCCTTGTTGTGATCACCCAGTACTAACGCTAATGAATATGAAACTTGATGTGTTTATAAGTTTGTTCACAACAGTGGACACCATGCTTTTGAACTTTGCTTTAAAACCAATGATTAAATGCCTTATTTGATAACATGATTTGAGAATCCTTGTTTGAATACCATGAATTCAATCCTTTGGTTGATCACCATGAAATGAATCCTTTGTTTGAACACCATGAAATGAATCCTTTGTTTGAACATCACCATGAAAACCATTGTTTGAATACCTTGTTTTGAAACCTTTGATTGAGTACATAGAGTAGTGTCCTTGTATAGTAACAAGGTTTATAAAAGATTATTTTCGAAAACACGAGTTTATAGTAAAAGAGTTTATAAGTCACATTATATAAAAGTGTTTGTCATTTATAAAACCATTCGAGTAAAACTGATATAAAGCAGTTCAAGAAAACTTTATAAAACCTCTTTAATAGAAAGTGTTTAACAGTTGATAAAATCCTTCGCAACAGTTGAATAATCTTATGAAATTGTACCATGAACCTGTAATGTTTGAAGAATAGCATACATCTTGTATAATGAAATACAATTGTACATAGTGTATTTGATCACGTGTTCCACCCCAAATAGTTGAAAAACGGTAAAAGAGGGGCTAATGTTCTCACCTGTCTGCAGTAGACTCTGAACTATAACAAATAGCAAGTAGCAAACAGGACTTCTAGCTGGTTCCTATATCATTGTAATCATACATAAGATATAAGATTTCATAATTGTATAGACTTTGATTCCTTGATTGACTTGTGTTATCATGATTTGTGATTAACATCTTGAATAACTTGTTCTCATGTTTGGAAACGTTGTATGAACTTGAAAGTCATGATTATGTTACATGATTGATAGATGTTTCATGAAGAGAGGTGTCATGTTTCTTTTACGCACAAATCTTATGCATAAAATGACAAGTGTTGATGATCTTGATAACCGTTGTTTATCATGAAAATGTATAGATATGTTCAAGTGTTTTAGACCCTTGCGATTATGAATTTATCTCGTTATTAGTTTCAGTTAAACTTAGCCCAACCAAGATCAACTCATAGTTACTTTGCATTGTGGGCCAAACAATGAGCCTTGAGCCCATGAAACCAAGGTGTCTTACACAAAGACCATGGGCCTCTTGATCTAGACATGGGCCAATTGGGTATGATGTTAGACCAACCTATGGGCCTTAGCCAATTGGATCGAATATGGAAACCGGTTTAATGGTTTTATTGGGCCAAAACATTGTTATTGGGCCAAGTAGGTATGTGTAGGCCAAAGGTCCAAGCGAGGCTCAATGTTGGTTCATTATTGGGTCGAAATGGATATCGTGGGCCAAATAGGTAAATTGTTGGGCCAAGAGTCCTATTGGGCTTGACCTAATGCGGGCCGAAGTTAACTAATCAATTGGGCCAAAGAATTGATTGCACTGTTATTGCGCATGGGTGTGCGTATAGATCATTTAGCTTAGATGACCGATAGATAGGTAGTTGGGCCGCCATCGACTTCGACTGGTTTGCCAAAGATGGCAGCGAACCTTTATGTTCGCTGAAGCTAGGTTCGGCGCATAGCTTGGGTTCGGGGCTAGCACAAGGTTCGCCAACAGGGTTCGGCCTTGGTCCCTGATCCAAGGTTCGTTGCGGCTAAGCTAAATGAAGGTTCGTGAAACTCCCTAAGGTTCGGCTGCATGAAGGTTCGCCATGAGCTCTAGGGTTCGTGACTGATGCATGGAGGGTTTGGCTGCATGAAAGTTCATTGCGTATGTAATGGTTCGGCTGGTCGAGCTGGGTGTCCGAGGGTTCGTCGCCTGCCCAGAGGTTCGGTGATGCTGATGAAGGTTCGCTGATCTGGTGAGGGTTCGGCCATAGGTTTGGCTGGTCGAAAGGTTCGGCCAACCCTTGAATCCAACGAACCTGCAACTCTGAATCATCATCATCACCGAAACAATTAGTTCCAATTCGATGTACACCACACGAGTAACCCAGAACAACAATCGAGTGTATAGGACTTGAAATTGAAGAGGAGGGAACCGGCTAAGTGTCAGGTTTGCACAAAACACACACGAAAACCCTATTTTCTGGATTATTCAACCATCATTACCTCGATTTTGGCCGGCTAAAACTTCAGATCCTTTGTACTTCTGTGTAGAGGATGTCAAGAGCTTCGCGTGGACACCAAGAACGCCCAAATCCGTGGAGAAACGAAGGAGATATGAAGCTTGGAAGGTTGAATTTCTAGTGTTAGAAAAGTTCGCGAATTTGAGCTAGAGAGAGGTTGGTGGCTGCAATAAATGAGAGAAATAGCCTTCTTCAATGCTTTTATAGTCCGAGTGGTATTCGGGTTCGTTTCGATCGCGTTTCCAGAACGTAACGCGTATTTTACGCGTTTTAAATAAAAGGATTATTATCCTCATCATTTTGATGAGTTTCAAAATTGTAAAAATGAAAAATAATATATTTTACTTATTTTTGTGTTCGCTCGTTGTCAGATCGTTAAACAGATACAATTACGTGTATGCCCGCAATCGCGTACGTTTTCCGATCGTATTAATTATTTATAGTCGTTTAATCATAATTATAAGTTCAACATCTGTATCATTATGGATCGTCACCCATAACTATACTCAGTCTCGCTTACGTATTACGATTCTTGTTTAATTAATTGCTTGTCATAATATTCGTCTCAACACTACGCACTAACACTATCCCATTACACCGAACGCAGTATATGTATAGGGGCATACCCCAAATTCCAGCTACCTGCCGTACCTGACGCCGTCCCACCACTGTTTCGATATAATACAATATTGTTCTTGCCTAGCGAACTCGACTGTAAATAAATAATACATACTTGTTCCTAAATAATAAAGATCCTAACACACAAGCACATTATGAACATATGAATCACATTGACTGATTTGATATGAAAACACATTTGTTCTAACACTGTTTACAACTACCATGACTAAATGTACAAATGTTACAGTCTCCCTTAGTTAAGGGAATTTCGTCCCGAAATTAACTAGCCGAAGGTACTGTAAAAAGATGAGGGTACTTAAGCTTCATCTGGTCTTCACGTTCCCAGGTGAACTCAACACCGCGTTTGCCCTCCCATCGTACCTTTACGATTGGGATACGGCTGCGTTTAAGTTTCTTGACCCCATGATCCATGATTTCAACCAGACGTTCTATGAATTGCATGTTGTTTTGAATCTGAATGTCTTCCAGTGGAATCTGAACATCATGATCCGCCAAACATTTCTTAAGATTCGATACACGGAAAGTATCGTGAACATTGCTTAGCTCCACTGGAAGTTTGAGTTTGTAAGCTACGGGACCAATCCTTTCCAGGATCTCAAAAGGTCCAACGTACCTTGGTGCCAGTTTCCCTTTCTTCCCGAATCGGACAACGCCTTTCCAGGGAGAAACTTTGAGTAAGACTCGGTCACCGACTTGAAACTCAAGCGGTTTCCGACGTCGATTAGCATAACTCTTCTGCCGATCTCGTGCGGCCTTAAGCCTTGATTGAATGATTGTGATTTTGTCTAATGTTTCCTGAATGAGTTCTGGTCCTACGACCTGTGAGTCACCAACCTCGGTCCAACAGACCGGTGATCGGCACTTCCTACCATATAAAGCTTCGAATGGTGCACATTGAATGCTTGTATGGTAGCTGTTGTTGTATGAAAACTCAATGAGTGGAAGATGAGTGTCCCAACTCCCACCAAAGTCAATCACGCAAGAACGAAGCATGTCCTCGAGTGTTTGGATAGTCCTTTCGCTTTGACCGTCGGTTTGGGGATTATACGCCGTGCTAAGATTAACACGAGTTCCCAAAGCCTTTTGCAATGTTTGCCAAAAGCGAGAAGTGAAACGACTATCACGATCAGAAATGATTGATGTTGGAGTACCATGACGCGCAATGATTTCGTTGATGTACAATGTAGCTAACTTCTCCATTTTGTAATCCTCACGAATCGGGAGAAAATGAGCAGATTTGGTGAGTCGATCCACTATCACCCAAATTGAATCGAAACCTCGTGGAGTTCTGGGCAACTTGGTTATGAAATCCATGGAAATTTGTTCCCATTTCCATTGAGGAATTTTAGGTTGCTGCAGAAGTCCCGAAGGCTTTTGATGTTCTGCTTTGACTTTGGAACATGTAAGACATTTTCCCACATACAGTGCTATGTCTTTCTTCATTCCTGGCCACCAGTAAGATGCCCGCAAGTCTTGGTACATCTTATCTGCTCCAGGATGAACTGAGTATCGCGACTTATGAGCCTCATCACAGATGAGGCTGCGCAATTCTTCTGACTTTGGAATCCAGATGCGGCCGTTGAGATATAACACCCCGTCAGATCGAGGTTCCAGTTTCTTCTCAATTCCGCAGTCTAAGTCTGCCTTAAGCTGATTTTCTGTTACTACTTGTTGTTGTGCAATATGAATCAAATCCTTCAAGTTTGGCTGTGTGTTGATCTCCATGGCTCTGACACGAATTGGTTTGGCTGGTTCCTTACGACTAAGAGCATCCGCTACCACATTGGCTTTACCCGGATGGTAACGAATCTCGCAATCGTAATCTGTTAGAAGCTCAACCCAACGCCGTTGTCTCATGTTCAGTTCTTTCTGATTAAGGATGTGTTGCAGGCTCTTGTGGTCTGTATAGATGACACATTTAGTACCATACAGGTAGTGTCTCCAAATCTTCAATGCAAAGACCACAGCCCCTAACTCAAGGTCATGAGTAGTATAATTCTTCTCGTGAACCTTAAGTTGTCTCGAAGCATAGGCAATCACCTTGTCCCGCTGCATAAGTACACAACCGAGGCCAAGGTTTGAAGCATCGCAGTAGACAATGAAATCATCGCTGCCTTCTGGAAGACTAAGGATAGGGGAGTTGCATAACTTCTGTTTAAGAAGTTGAAATGCATCTTCTTGTTTCTGTCCCCATATAAACTCTTGACTTTTCTGGGTCAAAGTAGTAAGTGGCAAGGCGATCTTTGAAAAGTTCGCAATGAACCTTCTGTAATAGCCTGCCAAACCCAGAAATGAACGAATCTCTGTTGGAGTAGATGGGGTAGTCCAGTTCTTAATCGCCTCAATCTTTGCTGGATCTACATGTATCCCATCTTTGTTTATGGCATGTCGTAAGTGTAGGTTTGGTGAAACCTTTCAGGATCGAATCACAAGTTCTACAAACTATCAACTACGTGCGGAATCCATAGTCAATATGTATAAAAGTCAAGAATACAAGCAAATCCATAAACACATCTTTGATTATCAACAAATGATAACAAAATTCACTCAGAATTACAGACTTCTCACACAGAGAGAATCAGCAGATCTATCTCAAAGTTCTACTGAAAATAACAAACACAACTTCTATTTATATTACAGACCGGCGAACCTTAGGTTCGTCAGCCGAACCCTAAGGTTCGCTGAGCAAACCCTTAGGTTCACTAGACGAACCTAAGTAAACAAACCAAAAGGTTCGCCGAACCTTCTCAATGTTATAGGTTCGCCAAACCTGCCTAGGTTCGTGGGCCAAACGAACCTTGGCAAACATTAAACGAACCTTTACAAAATCAAAATAAATACAACTTTTGAATAGCAAACAATTACAAATATGCACTAACAAACTCCCCCTAAATGTTTGCTATCAAAATCTTCATTCTTGATCTGCAACTTTGTCTTTAACACCACTTGATTCTCCAACATCTTCAGTCACCACATTATCCACCGCTCATATAACAACTGAGCGTGGAATCTTTGCAAGTCTTTCTGCCTCCAATCTATCATCTCTTTCATCTCTTTCCTTTTGCAATTGCATCAACTCAGTATAAAAATAATTCACATCATTCCAATTGCAACCAGAATGTATACGCAAAGTAAAACACATTCGTGCAATGGTCTGATACTGCATTGCCATATCTTTGTAGCTCACTCCAACATCATGAAATCCATCTTTAGCATATATCTGAGCTGAATCAAGCAAAATAATATCTTCTCTTGAACAATTAACAATCCATATAGGATCAAGCATTCGTATCACCCTCCAATCATCATCCTGCTTCAATACAATCACACCTTCTGAAGTTCCATCATAAAACCAGAATTTGAAATATGGATTCCAATCTTGTTCAACTTTTCTGAGCCTTGGCCTTTTGTAAACTATTGGCTTTTCATAATTTTTAAATCTTTCTCTGAACTGAGGAGATAACAAACTCCCTCCAAACCTTGCTTCTTTCTTTAACAAGTTCTCAAAAATCTCATTGTGTCGAGTCTGTATAGGCTTTATCATTCTTAGTCTTGAAAGATCTTTGCACTCGAAAGCTGGTAGACTCATCAAATCAGTAGCCTTGCCAAAGTATTGGCATCCATCAATTCTTTTAACCACATAACAACCCTTATCAGATAAACTTTCAGGAATGTAATGAAAATAACCATAACTAATAATCCTTCCAATCATCTTGGATTTAGATCCAATCTTGAACTTCTTGGATTGTTTTGTTAGGTTTTCTGGATCTTTATCTTCAAACACTTCTCTCATAATCTTGAAAGAATGTAAATGATCAATAATGTACTTAGTCTCATCTTGAATCTCATTCCATAAATCTATGTTTGTCTTTACTTTAACATTTTCTTCATCATGTTTAAATTCAGCAATTCTTCATCAATAACATCCTTATCAAAATCAGATAAATCAGTATCATCATATTCTTCAAAATCAAACATCAAATCATCATCATCATCCTTATCATCATCAAGTACAGATTGATAGTCTTGAACTGAATAATCACAAATAATTTCTCCTTCTTCTATCTCCTGATCAACTTGAATCTCAACAATGTTTCTCTGCAAATCTATATCAGAATGCATTTTAAATAAATCAAGAAAAGTAGGCAGAGAGTAATCAAGAATAGCCATGGGATGTTCTATTGCATCTAAATCTTCAAAAACAACTTCAGTACAATCCCTAGCCCTATCAGAAGATACAGAAGTAATTGGAACAGCATCCTTAGCAAGCTTGGAAGGAGAATACACAACTATAGCTCCAGTCACACTATCTAAACCATTAACATTACCAGTAACTCCACCAGCACCATCTGCCCCATCATCACCACCAGCATTAAAATCAGAATCATCAGGATGTTCATCTATATCAGTATCTCCATAATCAACCTCTTCTTCTTCTTCATCTACATTCTCTTCCTCTACTTTCTCATCAACATCAATATCCAAATCAACCACCACCTTTTCAACTTTAGAGCTTGAAGCTTCTGACTTTATAGTCCTTGACTCCAATTCTATTATCTTAATCCTTAAATTCATGTTCTCATTCTTCAAATCAACAATATCCTCATAATGCATCTTCACAAAAAATTCTAACTCAGAAATTTTATCTTTCAACACTTTCTTCTCAGCAACCTCTTCTTCTTTCGATTTCATCATCAAATCCATTTGAGCTTTTAACTCATTCAACTCAGAAGTAGAAGAAGATGGTTTCTCAGCAACATTCTGTTCCTTTTCCTTTCTATGCTCTTCAAATTCTTTTGTCAAAGCAGATAATCTTCTTTTAATCTCTGAATCATCATAATCAGTAAAGTTGATGTCTCCTAAATCATCAAGTCCTGAAAACAAATCATCTCTGGGAAGATCACCATGATGAGTAGAAGTCTCTGGTACTGAAGTAGTAACTGTAGTAGCCTCAACAAAAGAAGATATAAAAGTAGCTACATTTACAAACTCTGGAGTTTGTAAAGTAGAAGTGTGAATAGTAGAAGTTGAAACTGAAGAAGTAACAACAGGAGAAACAGAAGTAGGAGCTAAAGTAGAAATCACAGGTGAAGACACAATGGTCTTAGCAGTCTTAGTCTTTTTCTTCTCATAAGGCCCTCTCTTGGCCATTCTCTTAATCTTCTTTGGCTTCGAAGACTCAGGCTCATCAGGTATAAAGATAGGATCATCTTTTTCTTCTCTTTCTTCTGCAGCCTTTTCAACAAACTTCCTCTTCAGTCTTTTCACCATCTGGTTTCCTTCCTGAACCATTTCATACCCTGACTCTGTGTCAGAAGATTCACTTTCATCATCAGCAACAACAGTCTCTGTCTGCATCTCAGACATATCAACTTCCAACGGTTCCTGAGAACTCTGTTCTTGTGATGATTTGGCTTGAGAAGTAGATCGAGATGATTGACCAGGAGTCTTCCTTGGTTGTTGTCTTGGTGGAGGTGGAGGTGGTGCTTGATTATCATCAGCTGCAACATCTTCATTATCAGATTCTGACTCATCATGCCTCCATGCATCATTCTCAGGCGCAACATAATTTGCCCTGGCACAATGACCTATAAGATCTTTCTCCAACACAGCATCCCCAGTCCTCTGGTAAACTCTGACTTGACCCAAGCTTGAATCAGTCATATGTTTGAGTTTTAGAAGATCCCCTGCTTCCCTGGGTAGCATATCTTCAGGCATCCTCTCATCAATAAGCATCTGTACGAACCTAGGATACATGTAGAATCTAATTTTAGCCTTCGTCACATTGTCTCACATATATCGAAAGATCATGCCAGAGAAATTGAACGGTTTGTTCAATATAAGAGCAACCATGGTAGATCTCATGAAATCTCTCAACTCATCAAACGTGCCTTTCCTCATGCTAAGGCAATGGAGTAGAACATGAGCAAGAAACTTATACTGCAACGGTAGCTTTCCCTTCTTCACTGATATGGAGATATAAGCTCCAAAGTAACGAATACGAAGAAAACAACCTTTGATGCACCTCTCAGGAATGAGAGTTACACCATTCGGTTCTCCTCCAAATTGCAGCACCCTCCTTATGTCAGCTTCTGATATACGAATTGCTTGTCCAAGCACATTCGCATCAATGACATAATCTTCATCAACAAAAATCACTCGAGCTGATTCCCAGAAGCTCTGAATATGAGATCTATATATCTGGCATGAATTGGAGATAGCATAATAAATCCTTGATCTCCTAAGAAACTCGATCATCGGTCTGAAATCTTGACCATTCTTTGTTGTAGGATCCAAGTAAGCACAAACATTATGTTTGTCTCCAAATACTAGGTTTGCCATTTCTACAAATAGAAATAAAAACAATTAGAAACAAAAATTAATCAAACATCAAAAATGAAAAAAATTAAAAAAATTTCTAAGTAGACCAGCGAACCTATCCTTCTTAGACAAACCTAATGCTAGGCGAACCTGTTAATCAGACAAACCTTTTGAACGAATCTTATCATGAACGAACCTTTGGATGAACGAACTTTCTGAATGAACGAACCTTCTAATGAACAAACCTCAGAATGAACGAACCTTTATATGAACGAACCTTGTTGGTCAAACGAACCTTGACCAAAAGGTTCTGTTCATTTGAAATTCATAGGTTCGCCACAAACCTATCAGATAAGGTTCGGCGAACCTTTGTTCATCCAACGAACCTATTCATCAGCGAACCTTTTCCAGATTTCAAATCAAAATTTCAAAACTTTGAATCTAATGATAAAAATCATACACCCGGGTTCGAAATACACCGATGAACAACTTTAATAAGGGTGGTTTGTTCAAATTTTAGATTTTAATCAGTTTTATGTCAATTTACAGGCTCAATCTAAAAAATCCTAAAATCGTTCAGATCTCTCAAATTAGCCGGTCAAATTCAAAAATTTCTACCTAGAAATGCTCACGAGATGATTCTGATTCTAATGATGTCAATAAAAAGTTCTGGGAGGATCTCAATCGAAAAATGAAAAATTCTTTCTTGAGGGTTCGTCGTCTGTGAAACAGATGAAAGTGACGAACCATTTTCACGAACCCTATATTTATACCTCACGAACCTTTACAGCGAACCATGATAACGAACCTTTTTCCAGCGAACCATGATAACGAACCTTTGCAACGAACTATTCTCAACGAACCTTTCCTACGAACCATTTCAGCGAACCTAGCTAACACACCTAGTTAGCGAACCTAAATGACGAACCTTACCAACGAACCATCTTAGCAAATCTTCTCATAAGCCAAATGAACCTTTTAAAAAAATTTTGAATTTTTCTTTAAATTTCAAAACAAATTCATGTTTAATCATTCCAAAGTCAAACAAATAATCAAAAATTATTGATTTAACATCAAATGAAAAATTAAAATCTTTTTGGAATTTTTTCAAATTTTTAGAACAAATAAACTACAAAATTTAACAAAAAATAACTATCCTAAAAAATAAAATCTTTTTGTTTGAGAAAGATCCTGACATGAGATCATATTATTTTACAATTTTCAACACATCTGTTTGTATTATTTCAAATATTATCTGCAAATTACAAGTCTAAGATGATTGTCAGTATACTTATCCTTTTAAATTTATCACTTAGTCAAGAAAACAGTTTAAAACAAAATTATGAAAACACTTTATAATATTCCATTTACTTGAACCCATCCCCAATTTGTGAATAACTAATCAAACATAAATGTTCTCAACCTTATAATTTCAATTTTAACTAATTTGATCATGCAAAAATAAAGCAGAATTTCTTTTTGAAAATAACAAAATAGAAATCAATTTGAAATAGTTCAAAATCTTGGAATCAAGGTTGATACTTACGTATGCTCAAATGATCCAGAAAATGAACGAAACAATAATTTAAGATTAAGCTTTTAACAATCAGTTCAATATTTTCATATACGCAGAGATTGTCCAAATCTTAATCAGATTCAAGAAAACAAATTTGAATTGTTTAAAGCTATAACAATTAGGTCGATACGTAAGTATACACAAAGAATGTTCTAGCTTTAAACTAAAATAAAAGAAAAAAAACAAAATCAGAATTTCTTTTAAAAATTAAACATATGATCAAACTAGTACTTTGACTTTTTGTTCAAGAACATTTTGTCAGAAAAATTACCACTCTTTCAGGACAAAACTAAGTACTGCATTCTAAGCATCTGTTTCTTATAAAATATAATCAAAACTTTGTTTAAACTTATCCTGAGTAAGTTATAAACCTATCAATACATCATTCGTAGTACTTGTAATTATTTTATAAATTTTAATAACACAAACAGATATATTTCCAAATGCAAATAATGTACTATCATTTCTCACTAAATCGAATCAATTTCTCATATTTTAATTTTTTTACTGTTTTTGTGTTTTTGTTTTTTAATGTTTTTGTATTTTCTACAACTATTCTCCCCCTAAAAAGTAAAACACAAAAAATGAAGAAAAATCTGATGTTAAGTCAATAAATTTGATTACGAAGGAATTTGATTCTTGATTACCTCACGCATGACCCTGATCCCAATTAATTTGAGTAAGTACTCAAAACGTTGTTTATCAAAGGCCTTGGTGAGAAGGTATGCCCTTTGCTCGTTTGTGTGAATCTTCACTACATCAATCAGTTTCTTTTCATAACAGTCTCGTATGAAATGAAACCGAATGTCAATATGCTTTGAACGTGAATGATACACTGGATTTTTGGTAATCGCAATCGCAGCCTCATTGTCTACATAAATCGGGGTAGTTAGGAAATTAAGTCCATAATCTCTCATCTGTTGTTGTATCCACAAGACTTGGGAACAACAACTGGCAGCTGCTACATATTCAGCTTCACATGTAGATGTAGCAACAGATGTTTGTTTCTTACACTGCCATGAGACTAACCTCTCCACCAGAAACTGAGCACCTCCAGTAGTAGATTTGGAGTCAGTCTTGCATCCTCCATAGTCAGAATCACTGTAAGCATGAAAGGAGTAGTTATCATCCTTAGGATACCAAAGACCAGTGTCTGGAGTACCCTTCAGATAACGTAAAATCCTCTTGACTGCAATCAGATGAGAAACCTTTGGTTTTGATTGATAGCGAGCACAGATACTTGTAGCGAATACAATATCTGGTCTAGATGTTGTCAAATACATCAAGCTCCCAATCATTCCGCGATATAATGTAGCATCGATTAGCTCCCCCTTAATATCCGGCTCAATCCCGTGATTGGGCTGAATGGGCGTGGAAATGGGTTTACAGTCAAGCATGCTAAACCGTTTTAGCACATCTTGAATGTATTTGGTCTGATGGATAAAAATACCATCATCAGACTGATCGATTTGTAAACCCAAAAAGAACTTGATGTCAGACATAGCACTCATTTCAAACTTCTCAATCATAACCTGCTTAAATTCTAAACACATCTGCTCATCGGTGGATCCGAAGATGATGTCATCCACATAGATCTGAACAAGGAGAATGTCCTTGCCCTTTTCCCGATAAAACAGAGTTTTTCTATCTGACCCCTATTGAACCCGTGTTCAATAAGATGAGTTGAGAGGGTCTCATACCAAGCTCGAGGAGCTTGATGAAGACCATACAGTGCTTTGTCGAGGATATAGACCTGATCCCGATGGATAGGATCCTCAAAGCCCGGTGGCTGACAAACGTACACTGTCTCCTTCAATGAACCATAAAGGAATGCAGACTTAACATCCAGTTGAAAGACTTTAAACTTCCTGTGAGCAGCAAAAGATAAAAATAATCTTATCGCTTCAAGCCGCGCCACTGGTGCAAAAACCTCATCATAATCAATTCCTTCTATCTGTTTGAACCCTTGTACAACCAAACGTGCCTTGTTTCGAACAATCACGCCTCTATCATCTCGCTTACACTTCAACACCCACCTGGTGCCAATCTTCTTTTCACCTTTTTTTTGAAATCAATTTCTTGTTTGCTTCTGTGCATACTCGAAGATCAGAAGTCAACTGTGAGTTCATCTCTTTGAGTCTATCTATCATCTCATACAAATCACTCTATACCTCAGTCATCTCATCAATCTTCTCCTTTCCTTTTCCTGATTCTTCTTCCAAAGAAGCCATGAAAGCACCCATAAGATCATCATACTTAACCCCCCAGTCATAGCCCTCATCAGCTTGACTTACCAGTGCTTTAGAAGGTGATTCTTCAGATTTCTCTTTCTTTTTCTGATAATCTTCCTTATGCTTGAATGGATTCATATTGCCTTGCTTCTTGGGATTTTTGCACTCTCTTGCAAAATGACCATGTTCACCACAGTTATAACACTGTGTAGATTTTGGATTAAATCCAAACTTTGTGTTCCGGTCAAAAGTGAATTTCCTCCCGGTTTTCTTCTCATATCTATTAATTCTGCGAATAACACTCGCCAATGCCCACTGCGTATCTATCAACTCCATCTCATCCTCATCAATTTGTGCATAATCTTCAAAAGTCAGATTTGCATTTCTGATTCTCCCAGCCACCTGCTCATCATAAGCACTCACGACACATGACAAAATAGACATATGATCTTTAACAGCTTCAACTGTCACTTTTCCTAAATTTGTTGTGTTAAGCTGAGCTGGAGGTGGTGTAGAATCAGACTTTTTCTCATTGACAGGACAATGTGAGCTAGAACTTGTAGGCACTGAAGAACTCTGAGTAGATTCAGAAGTTCTAGACACAAAAGCAGTCTGTATCTTCGCAGATGCAGCAGGAGGTGTAGCAACTGAACCACCATACAAGGAAGGGTCTTGAGTGACATTTACCCGTCTTGCTTTACGTTTGTCCTTCATTTCTTGTTCCTCCAGTTTCTGAATAAACTCTACCAATGTCAATCCAGGTAGGTTTTCTCTCAATATGAGCATCAAAGAGTTCCATTTGTCAGGTAATGCATCAGCCAAACAGTCTATCTTCTCATCCTTTGAATACTCAATACCATATTTTCTCACTTCAGTTAACAAGTGTCTGTATCTGGTAATTAAAGCATCCAAAGTTTCATTTCCTATGATATTGAAATTTTCAAACTCCTTTCTGATGTCAGTAGCCTTCATTTTCTTCAGATTGGTATTTCCTTCAACTCTTGCCTTTAATGCATTCCAAAGACTGTAAGTCGTCTTGTGTTCATCAAACTGATGCAAAATTTGATTGGGAATGGCTTGACTCAATAACCAATACGCTTTCTTCTCTGAGTCATACTTTTTCCTTTCATCTACATCCAATCTTTCCAAGAGTTGAAACAAATCAGTACCAACTACTCTTGGTCTCTCATAAGGAGATAAGATTCTTTCCCATAAATTTGTATCCGTACCATTCAGATGAGTCTCAAATCGTCCTTTCCAACTGTCATAATCAGCTAAATCCAATAGCTTTGGCACTTTATTTGTACTACCCACTTCATTCTCACTGATTAGAATGTTCTGAAGTTTGGAATTCTGACTTGCCATCGCAGCGTACATGTCAGACATGATTTTAGAAATGTAAGCAGCGAACCTTTTTCCAAAATATCACTAGCCGAACCTCAAACAAACCTCAGCCGAACCTTCAGATAAAATTTTGTCTTAGCCGAACCTTCAGACAAACCTCAGCCGAACCTATGGACTAAAATTCGTCTTTTGAGCAGCGAACCTTTAAGCAACGAATCTTGAACTCACGAACCTTTGCACAGACAAACCAAGAAACTGGCGAACCTTTAGTTCAAACGAACCCTCAGCCGAACTATACACAGTAAACAGCGAACCTCTGCCGAACCTTCGCCGAACTATAGCCGAACCTTCAGCGAACTATCAAACGAACCCTCTGAAAATCCTTCTAGCAGCGAACCTTTATCTTCAGCAAGTCACAGGTTCGTCCCACGAACCTGTAGCGCAGATTTTGAAATTTTTGAGCGGGAAACCTTCCAAACTTCAAAAAATCCTCCCAAATCTCTACCAAAACACCTCCAAAACTTCAATTGTTGTAATTCAACAACAATTGATGATAAACACAGTCAAAAATCACCAGAAAATCAATCAAGAAGAAAGTAGAAAGTAGCCATTGATGAACTTCATATCTTTAAATCTTCAATTGCTTGAAATCCTTGAATTTGTAGTGTAGAACTTCACCAAACTCTTTGATACCACTTTAGGTTTGGTGAAACCGTTCAGGATCGAATCACAAGTTCTACAAACTATCAACTACGTGCGGAATCCATAGTCAATATGTATAAAAGTCAAGAATACAAGCAAATCCATAAACACATCTTTGATTATCAACAAATGAGAACAAAATTCACTCAGAATTACAGACTTCTCACACAGAGAGAATCAGCAGATCTATCTCAAAGTTCTACTGAAAATAACAAACACAACTTCTATTTATATTACAGACCGGCGAACCTTAGGTTCGTCAGCCGAACCCTAAGGTTCGCTGAGCAAACCCTTAGGTTCACTAAACGAACCTAAGTAAACAAACCAAAAGGTTCGCCGAACCTTCCCAATGTTATAGGTTCGCCAAACCTGCCTAGGTTCGTGGGCCAAACGAACCTTGGCAAACATTAAACGAACCTTTACAAAATCAAAATAAATACAACTTTTGAATAGCAAACAATTACAAATATGCACTAACACTAAGAAGTGAACCTCTTTTAGCCAAAATTCACATTTTGAGAATTTAGCATAAAGTTGTTCCTCTCTTAGTAATTCTAAGACTTTCCTCAAATGATCTTCATGCTCTCGTTCCGTCTTTGAATAGATCAGTATATCGTCAATGAAGACAATAACAAACTGATCTAAGTAAGGTCTGCAGACTCGATTCATCAAATCCATGAACACTGCAGGTGCATTGGTTAGCCCAAATGGCATAACCACAAACCCGTAGTGTCCATATCGAGTCCTAAATGCAGTCTTTGGTATATCCTCATCATTTACTCGCAACTGATGATACCCGGATCGTAAATCAATCTTAGAGAAACAAGTTGCTCCCTGTAATTGATCAAACAGATCATCGATCCTGGGCAGAGGATATAGGTTCTTGATTGTCAACTTGTTTAGCTCACGATAATCAATGCACATACGAAATGAACCGTCTTTCTTCTTGACAAAGAGAACCGGAGCTCCCCAAGGGGAGAAACTCGGTCTTATGAAACCTTTGTCTAAAAGTTCTTGAAGCTGACTAGACAGTATCTCAGATGGTGCTAATCGATACGGTGACTTCGCCACTGGGTTGCTCTAGGGACGAGATCGATTCTAAACTCCACTTGCTGGATCGGTGGTAATCCAGGCAAGTCTTCTGGAAACACATCAGGAAAATCTCTGATAACTGGAACGTCTCCAACTGCTTTCTTTTCAGGTTTCTTCTCTACCACGTGAGCCAAGAATGCATAGTATTTCTTCCTCAGGTACTTCCTAGCCTTGATGCACGACACAATCTTCAATTCGCGGCAGGGTTTCTCGCCATAGATTCTCATCGTTTCGCCGGACGGTAAAGGAATCCGAATAAGTTTCTCCGAACATACAATTTTGGCATTGTTTTTGGATAACCAATCCATTCCTATCACAACTTTGAAGCTTCCGAGTGTCATAGGAATAAGATCGATGAGGAAAAGATGGTCGTTTAATCTTAATTCACAACCATGTATTATAGAATCTACAAGTAGAGTCTTACCATCAGCTACTTCTACAGTATAAGGAACAGTAAGCATAGATGGTTGTATGTTAAACAAAGAAGCAGTATGAGCAGAGATAAAGCTTTTATCAGCACCAGTATCAAATATGATAGAAACGTAATGACCATTAAGGAGAAATGTACCCGTGACAACTGCTGGCTCCTCGCGTGCTTCGGCAGCTCCGATAACAAAGGCACGAGCAGTAGCAGTGTTGTTGTTGAGTTTTGGACACTGGTTTCTGAAGTGTCCCTCTGTTCCACAATTATAACAGGCCCTTCCACCTGTAGCAGTAGGAGTTGTGGTTGCGCTTGTTGCAGCAGCAAGATGAGCAGATCGGCATGTAGCTGCCAAGTGTCCCATCCGCCCACACTTAAGACACTTTTTGCATGGAGTATTGGGTAGATGATGGTATTGGCATTTGTTACATAGTGGGTACGTGCCAGTATAGGGCTTTCTGACTGTTGCAGGTTGTGGCATAGCTGTAATGGGTGTGGCATGAGTGGGTGTAGCTGCAGTCAGGGCTGCAAAGTTCTTGATTGTCTTTTGCTTTTTCTTCTTGTGATGGTGCGGTTCAGGCTTCTTGCCTTCATCAATCTATGCTCTCTTGTACCCCTTTCAGGTGAGCACCCCGGACTTAACGTATTCTTTAGTAAGATTAGCTCCAAGATGAATCGCTGCCTCTAGAGTAGTGGGGTTATTCCCCATCACAGTTCCCCTGACAACTAGAGGTAAGCCTTCGATGTACTTCTCTATCCTGCGGGATAGAGGAGTAACCATGTGTGGCACCAGAATGCACAACTCATGGAAGCGAGTTGTATACTTCGTGTTTTCACCACTGTCTTGGGCCAGATTCCACATCTCAACCTCAAGTTTCTTCAGTTCATGACGTGGACAAAACTTTTCAACAAGTAACTTCTTGAAATCCTCCCAGGATAAGGCCAAAGCAACCTCTCGTCCTCTGGTGTTCTTCTCAGAATTCCACCAGGTGAGTGCGCCTTTGTGAAAAGCGCTTGAGGCCATCTTGACCTTCAGATTTTCAGGACATCCTGTGAAGTCAAGGATATCCTCAATGCTCTCCAGCCATTGCAGTAGACTGGTAGCTCCCTCAGTACCAGCATACTTAGGAGGTTTAGCATCATTGAACTGCTTGAAAGTGAAGTTAGCAGTTCCAGTGTTAGTAGCATTTGAGTTATGTGCTGAATCACTGGTACTTACCCGAAGATTTTGGGTGATATCAGTGACCATACCCGGAATGACATCCCTCATGTGTACAGCGATGGCCCGGGCAATCTTGTTGATCTCATCATCATTGCCACTTGTTGATCCCCCGCCGTTAGGGTCACGTCGAGAAGGCATTCTACGAATAGAAGCCGCAAGCGGTTCAGTAATGAGAAAGGATACAATTGAATTTACATGATAAAGTTAGTAATATATCCATACTACTAATATTATCATTCAATTGTAACATAAGCAAATACACGTATAAGTAATCAACTTATTAGTACACCTCTCATGTGAATATGTATGATGTCTCATGTTTTCATTCCCCAAACCTACACACTGACACTTTCCCGATATACCGAAGATAGTATATACATAGGGCATACGAAAGGGTCAAGCAAACTGCCAGCCCAAACGCCATCCCACCACCGCTTCGATATACCACGATCATGTCCTTGCTAGCATTTGGCAACATGTTTGTACTGATTTCCATGTATGTTCCATTGATTAAGAATCCCATGATCTTTAATCAATTTGAAATATGATTGAATCCATGATTGAATTATGATTATGTTATGTGTGCACCTACTAACAATCGTTAACATGTAGAACTAGATCACATGTATGCTCTACATTTTTATTGTTAAACTATTGTTAGTAAGTACTAATGATGTAATCACTTAAGAATTTCACTTAAGTTTTACATAACAAAAATGTTCACAACTTGGTTGATTCGCACGCAATGTTTGACTCATCCAAGTTTGAATAGCACAATGATTTGATTCACCAATGATTGTATCTCCAATGTTTGTATCTCATGTGTTTGACTAATGTTCAATGATTCCAGTTGCTCCCGAATCTTTACTTCAAATACGAACGTCGGATTCCCCCTGACATACCGAAATAAGCTTATATATAGGGCAAGCTCTCACCGCCCACCATTTACCTCAGCACGTCAGCATTAATCCGCCGTTTGTATTTGGAGCTAAGCTTCCAACTCTCGATTGATTATGATTGATTCATGTTTGTCTCTTGTTCCTTGGTTATGATTATGAGTATGTAAACCATGGTCCTTAATTTACTTGAAATTAAGACCTTAGGTTTTAGTATGTGTGTCCTAGGTTAATTAATTAACCTAGGTTCCCAATACATTCAGTATTGAGTATAATGATCTCCTGTGGGAACTTCAACTAAAGAATACTGTTAAACAGATTCTAAGTTATAAAGTTCCCATGATAATGAATACCTGATAATGACAACATGACAAGGATTTCAAATCAAAGATTCTAAAATTATAGATCTTGACCTCTGAATTCCTATGATGAATATGATAAGGATTTTAGATCAAAGATACTAAGAATACAGATCTTTGCCTCTAAATTCCTCTGATGAACTCTGATTGGGAATTCCAGATCAAGGATACTAAGAATACAGATCCTTGCCTCTGGAGTCCTTTAATGAACTCTGTGTGAGAATTTCAGATCAAGGATACTAAGAATACAGATCCTTGCCTCTGAAATCCTTTAATGAATATGTGTGAGAAATTTAACTCGATTTCTAAAATTATAGAATTCCGATTCAAATTCCATGACTCGATATCTAACCTTAGAAAAGTATCCCTAAGATCTTTCAAGCTTAATGTAGACTTAATGCTTACTTAAGTTACTTAGATCCTAAGTATCCTCAAGCCTATAGCACTTAGTCCTATTGGGTAGCTTAGGTTATAGTCTAGGTCATTAAGCATTGGGTTTTTCCTAGTTCTCTACAACCTTGGCTCTGATACCAACCTGTCACACCCCCTGCGCCGCGTGCGGAATCCACGGCGCGGTGACGTATGAATAGTTGAATCATGCACAAGTATTGAATAAGAACAACCACAATGTATTACTAGATTTCATAATGTTTAGACCATTGTTTAGTTACAGACAATCTATCTACCAAAAGAATGACAACTACAGACCCAAAATATAGTTTACAAAATAAGACTTCAAACAAGACAATTAAACATTCAGGATTTTAGTGTGTCTCTAAATCCATCCTAGCATGTTTCTTCATCTTGTTCTATCTTAAGTGGTCTCCTTAGTTGTCCTTTAGTGTGTCTTAAACCTGATTACCTAAAACACGTGAAAAGTAACTGTCAACTACAGAAGTAGTTGGTGAGAACAATAGGTTTAACAATTGTAAACATGAATTTGCAGTGTAAGGCATATGTTTAAAGCAATAATTAAATTACATGGATGAGCTGCAACCCAAACTAACATCAAGTATGTAAAACGTGTCCAAACAGTCAACAGACTATTTGCTAATGAAGCCAACATATAATCAAGTCCCAAACTACATTTGGAGTTAGATAATGTATCAGCAGTTTTGATAAAACCATAATGAAACCAAACCTGCAGTTAGCTTATAAAACAAATTTAAAAGCTAACTCCATTTTGGTATGTCCCAATGTGTCCGCTTTCCCTTGTTGTGATCACCCAGTACTAACGCTAATGAATATGAAACTTGATGTGTTTATAAGTTTGTTCACAACAGTGGACACCATGCTTTTGAACTTTGCTTTAAAACCAATGATTAAATGCCTTATTTGATAACATGATTTGAGAATCCTTGTTTGAATACCATGAATTGAATCCTTTGGTTGATCACCATGAAATGAATCCTTTGTTTGAACACCATGAAATGAATCCTTTGTTTGAACATCACCATGAAAACCATTGTTTGAATACCTTGTTTTGAAACCTTTGATTTAGTACATAAAGTAGTGTCCTTGTATAGTAACAAGGTTTATAAAAGATTATTTTCGAAAACACGAGTTTATAGTAAAAGAGTTTATAAGTCACATTATATAAAAGTGTTTGTCATTTATAAAACCATTCGAGTAAAACTGATATAAAGCAGTTCAAGAAAACTTTATAAAACCTCTTTAATAGAAAGTGTTTAACAGTTGATAAAATCCTTCGCAACAGTTGAATAATCTTATGAAATTGTACCATGAACCTGTAATGTTTGAAGAATAGCATACATCTTGTATAATGAAATACAATTGTACATAGTGTATTTGATCACGTGTTCCACCCCAAAATAGTTGAAAAACGGTAAAAGAGGGCTAATGTTCTCACATGTCTGCAGTAGACTCTGAACTATAACAAATAGCAAGTAGCAAACAGGACTTCTAGCTGGTTCCTATATCATTGTAATCATACATAAGATATAAGATTTCATAATTGTATAGACTTTGATTCCTTGATTGACTTGTGTTATCATGATTTGTGATTAACATCTTGAATAACTTGTTCTCGTGTTTGGAAACGTTGTATGAACTTGAAAGTCATGATTATGTTACATGATTGATAGATGTTTCATGAAGAGAGGTGTCATGTTTCTTTTACGCACAAATCTTATGCATAAAATGACAAGTGTTGATGATCTTGATAACCGTTGTTCATCATGAAAATGTATAGATATGTTCAAGTGTTTTAGACCCTTGCGATTATGAATTTATCTCGTTATTAGTTTCAGTTAAACTTAGCCCAACCAAGATCAACTCATAGTTACTTTGCATTGTGGGCCAAACAATGAGCCTTGAGCCCATGAAACCAAGGTGTCTTACACAAAGACCATGGGCCTCTTGATCTAGACATGGGCCAATTGGGTATGATGTTAGACCAACCTATGGGCCTTAGCCAATTGGATAGAATATGGAAACCGGTTTAATGGTTTTATTGGGCCAAAACAATTGTTATTGGGCCAAGTAGGTATGTGTAGGCCAAAGGTCCAAGCGAGGCTCAATGTTGGTTCATTATTGGGTCGAAATGGATATCGTGGGCCAAATAGGTAAATTGTTGGGCCAAGAGTCCTATTGGGCTTGATCTAATGCTGGCCGAAGTTAACTAATCAATTGGGCCAAAGAATTGATTGCACTGTTATTGGGCCTGGGTATGCGTATAGATCATTTAGCTTAGATGACCGATAGATAGGTAGTTGGGCTGCCATCGACTTCAACTGGTTTGCCAAAGATGGCAGCGAACCTTTATGTTTGCTGAAGCTAGGTTCGCCGCATAGCTTGGGTTCGGGGCTAGCACAAGGTTCGCCAACAGGGTTCGGCCTTGGTCCCTGATCCAAGGTTCGTTGCGGCTAAGCTAAATGAAGGTTCGTGAAACTCCCTAAGGTTCGGCTAATGATCGACGAACCATGCAGGGTTCGGCTGCATGAAGGTTCGCCATGAGCTCTAGGGTTCGTGACTGATGCATGGAGGGTTTGGCTGCATGAAGGTTCGTTGAGTATGTAATGGTTCGGCTGGTCGAGCTGGGTGTCCGAGGGTTCGTCGCCTGCCCAGAGGTTCGGTGATGCTGATGAAGGTTCGCTGATCTGGTGAGGGTTCGGCCATAGGTTTGGCTGGTCGAAAGGTTCGGCCAACCCTTGAATCCCACGAACCTGCAACTCTGAATCATCATCATCACCGAAACAATCTGTTCCAATTCGATGTACACCACACGAGTAACCCAGAACAACAATCGAGTGTATAGGACTTGAAATTGAAGAGGAGGGAACCGGCTAAGTGTCGGGTTTGCACAAAACACACACGGAAACCCTATTTTCTGGATTATTCAAGCATCATTACCTCGATTTTGGCCGGCTAAAACTTCAGATCCTTTGTACTTCTGTGTAGAGGATGTCAAGAGCTTCGCGTGGACACCAAGAACGCCCAAATCCGTGGAGAAACGAAGGAGATATGAAGCTTGGAAGGTTGAATTTCTAGTGTGAGAAAAGGTTCGCGAATTTGAGCTAGAGAGAGGTTGGTGGCTGCAATAAATGAGAGAAATAGCCTTCTTCAATGCTTTTATAGTCCGAGTGGTATTCGGGTTCGTTTCGGTCGCTCGGTTCGCGTTTCCGGAACGTAACGCGTATTTTACGCGTTTTAAATAAAAGGATTATTATCCTCATCATTTTGATGAGTTTCAAAATTGTAAAAATGTAAAATAATATATTTTACTTATTTTTGTGTTCGCTCGTTGTCAGATCGTTAAACAGATACAATTACGTGTATACCCGCAATCGCGTACGTTTTCTGATCGTATTAATTATTTATAGTCGTTTAATCATAATTATAAGTTCAACATTCGTATCATTATGGATCGTCACCCATAACTATACTCAGTCTCGCTTACGTATTACGATTCTTGTTTAATTAATTGCTTGTCATAATATTCGTCTCAACACTACGCACTAACACTATCCCATTACACCGAACGCAGTATATGTATAGGGCATACCCCAGATTCCAGCTACCTGCTGTACCTGACGCCGTCCCACCACTGTTTCGATATAATACGATAATGTTCTTGCCTAGCGAACTAGACTGTAAATAAATAATACATACTTGTTCCTAAATAATAAAGATCCTAACACACAAGCACATTATGAACACATGAATCACATTGACTGATTTGATATGAAAACACATTTGTTCTAACACTGTTTACAACTACCATGACTAAATGTACAAATGTTACACTACACATGCACGACTTTTAGATCTGGGTTTGATGCTTCTTCTACTGATTTTGATTATCTATGACGATCTATGATGATCTATGATAAGCTTTGTTGATGAAAGTATGATTTGGGTCATGGATATATAAAATGTTCAAGAGATACTTACATGGATGTATGATCTAAGGTTATTTCAATGATTTTGGATATTGATAAATGATATTTGATGATATATGGATGTGTGTGATGTTTTGTTATACTTAAAATGTCATAAATGGCTTATGTGACATAATTACTATTTTTAGTAACTTTTGAACTACAAGATTAGCTAAATGATGATTTATGATCATGCATGCCGCTTTGAATGATAATATATGATATTTTATGGTGATATTGGCATGAAAATGGATTAGAGATAGTTAAAATGATCGTTGAAATGTATTTTAACATAGTTACTATTTATAGTAACTTTATTTCGTAAGAACTAACTAAATGATGATGTTTGGTGAATTATGTAGTTAAAATGATGTGTTATTGTCATTATTGGAGTTATTATCATATATTATGCATTAACTTGGTTAAGAGAATGCTTAGAATGGAAAGTTGCCAATTTAGGAAACTTTGTTATTAGAGTTTATGAACTAGGAATTGCAATACATGATTGTACATGCTAAATGGCTTAACATGATGTGATATGATTATTGTGTAGATAAGTTATGCGAGTTTTTTGTTGCACATGTCAAAACTAGAAACTTTCCATATTAGGAAACTTTAATGACTAAAAACAAACTATGTTTTTATTTGATCGCATATGAGAACGTGCTATGTGTTAACATGATCACGTAAGGTTAATAAGCATGTTAGAATCATTAAAAGGAAACGTGTTGTGAAACTTGCTAAAAATAGAGACTTACTATAATTAGTAAGTTGTCCATAAACGCTATCTGCGTGTTTTGCACACATTGAGCACAATCACGAATGCTGCACGAGTTATAACCGATACATCGTTCACCAACGGGTCGTTGACTTGACACTGTTAAACATGGTTAGACACGGTCACACACAGTCAAACACGATCAAACACCATTAAACACATACAAGCATGGTCAATGTGGGCCGACATGGACAAACATAACAACCGAGGGTTGTTGAGCACAAACACGAGCACGAACACGGTCACTTACACAAACTCACGTAAGTTATACGATATAGGAAGCCGGTGACCGATTCGCCACAGAGATCCGGAGCTTAAGCTATCACTTTCTGATTTTCACTAAGGTGAGTTTAAGGCCCCTCTTTAACTCTTTTACAAACTTTTAAAATAGGGGAGAATACTTGTTGAATCGAGTCAAACATTTATACTTATACAAACATATTGTGTATGCTGGTTTATTAGACAAACATAAGTGTTGTATCGTAACAAAGCCCTCGCAAAGTCTTACCGTTAATGTACAAACAACGAACTGTGTTTGAATGGATCTGTTTGGGTGTGACGAACCCCACGTGGCACAATACTGACGGGAAGTCGGGATACGTAAAATCTCTACCTATCGAGTCATTGTTATTACGAGACATGGTGGAGGCAAGGACTAACAAGTCTAGTTATGGTAGAGACGCAACTGACACTTGGAGCCTAGGGCTCGGGACTAACATATAATAAACAGCATGACACGAGACAAACAATTCTCTTATTATGTATATATATCAAAACCTGTGAACTCACCAACCTATGTGTTGACACTTTTTCTTAAACATCTATTCTCAGGTAACTAGCCGACTGGCATATGGACAGGAATGCACTTAGAGAACGAGCACAAGACTTGCATGCATTTCATGTCATTTGAACAAAATAATTTTTACTTATGTTATATATGTAGTGTCTGACAATTCATTTTCCGTTGCATAACATTTGTATTTCCACTGCTATGTTTTAAAATAGTTTGGTTGTGATTATGACAAACATCGTGTTTTTAAACGCATATAGAGTCGTTCTATATGACCTTGAGCTGTGATTCTGGCCACGTCACACCCATGTGGACTGACACCACACGTGGGACAAGATAAAGTAATATACGTTTATCTACATGAAAAAATACTGCTTGTTTTAAGACGAATTCTACTCTTAATAACGATTGGATATTGACTTTAATGTATTTTCATTGCAAAACATACGTTGAGAGATAACTGTCACACCCGAACTTATGGTGGAATACATTGAGATGTGATTTGAAGTTGCTCAAAAGCTGGTGGTGCTATTTGTAACTTTCATTTTTAAACAATCCATATTAATAATTTAAAATTCAACCATAACATTTATTCATGTTTACATAATACAAATTACATGGCAATGTTATTTTAATTAATACTTGGTCCAAAAACTCTCAAGTGACTTCATATGTTTTAAGCACAGACGCCAAAAAAAGTTGATAAAATGTATATATAATCTCACATGCGAACAATAAGAATAATGAACATAGATAGATGAACTAGCATGTGAAGGTAGATCAAATATGTTACCACAATGATGTTTGACCAATTTTTAACATTCATAACAATGCTGAATTTTATATAAAATTTTACTTATAATTGTGCCAAATTTTATATAAAATTTAGTTATGGAATTCTCTTGAACGAAATATTCAAACACACACATATATATTATATCCATACATATATACGTTAGAGACAAAGTTTTATTATAAATAAAGATAGGCTAACTAAACTTTAACAATACAATATAACACATTTGCAACAGTAAGATCTTAAAAGATTTATAATTATACATATAAGTAACAAAAATTTAAATGAAATTTATTAGAGAATTTGATTAAATAAAAATCTATATAATAAAATAAAATAATATGAGATTGAAATAATATTTTTTGCATAATTGTTGAAGTTCTATAAAATATTAAGTTATTAATACTTAAATAAATTTACAAACTTTTATAAAGGTTTTGGCACAAAATAGCAAAAACTAAGATAAGAGGGATTAAATTGGTAAAATGATGAAACATTTTTGAAAGCAAGGAAATTTTAAAAAAACTGAATTAAAAAGAATTAAGGAATGCAGGGACTAAAAGTGTCAAAGGAAACAAAGTTCCCTCTCTTTTTTTTCCTTTCCCCGATCTTCCCTTCGGGACCCCAACCACCCGGTTCAAAACCAAATTCTATTATAACGGCGTTCCAAAATTCAAAAATGAATCCATACACATTTAACATCCAATACCAAAATAATATACAGATTGAATTCCAAAAATTACTAACATAAAACATGTTAATAACAACTCAATAGTAACTAGCAATATCAAATTGTAATTAATTAATACACACTATCTAAGGCATAATTCACCATACACACATATTCACGACCACTCAATGATTCTACAAAACTTGAAAACCCACACATCAATCGTATTTGGATTGAACAACATTCTGGGGCTCATACGTGATTTGGAGGAATTTAGTTTAGATTATAAATTTATCAAAATCCGTTTACTTTAGCAAATCTATCACTAGCCCATGGTAAGCAACCGTTGAGGCAGGTAATAGACTTGGGCTCAAAACCTGACAGATGCATCCTAAACCGTTTTTTTTTCCATCATTTTTCTCGGTTTAAATTATATAAAAAATCTATAAATATTAGAATTTAATTTTTAGCATTATGTGAAAGTAAGGTAATTTCCAGAAATATATTTAATTACTTTTAATTATTTTTACTATGGAAATGACAATATTTAGTTATAAATACTAATTTTAAACTGTAAAAAAACTGGTATAAATTGTAGTAACAAAATTATCTAAATTCTGATAATAATAATAATAATAATAATAATAATAATAACAATCTCGCAAATTTCCAGAAACTTAATTTTCCTATATAAATACTAGTTTCAAAATTTGATAAGTATATTTAAACAATAGATATTCTATAAACATTAATAAAATTTCTATAAAAATATTTTATGAAATAAAATTTAATCATAGAAAATATAAATACATTATCTTGTTTAAATAAATATTCTAATGTTTGTTATTTTCAACAATACTAAATAACATAGATTTTATTTTCATAGAATATAGATTAGTGATATATAATTATTCTAAATAATTGTGTACTCGTTATATATAATCTATATCTATATATATACTGCCTAATAAAAGAGTAACAATTGGCCACATGACATCATTTTAGGCTATGCCATATGTATGTCACATGTCATTACTATATTAATTCTAGACATTTTAAAAATTAATTCCATTTAATAAATATAATTAATTCGTACTTTTAATGAGATAAATTAATTAAGTCAAATTATCTTTAAATGTTATTTAAATTACAATCATGTCGAAAGTTTTAATTATTATTTCATCCTTTGAATTATCAAGATACATAACTCAAAAGTTTTAAATTCTAGCTAAAAAAAAAGAAAGAATAATGATATTAATAATTATTTATGGATATTTATAATTTTTTATATTTTAATGTCGTTAAATGGTAAAAATGCAATATGTCAAATAATAATGAATATGTTTTTTAAAGAAAGTTTTAGTTCTTAATTTTATATGTATTTATTATGTAAAAAACATATAGTTTTAGAAATGTGGTTCATATGATTATTAAATCTATAATGATCACACTTTATTAACTATGATTTTTAAAACATTTGTTGTCAATATTTAGTTCATACTATCATATTTAACAAAGTTTAGTGATTTTTTATTTCTTCTTACATAAAGTTAATCAACATCTTAAGGGAAACCTTAATTTGTTATCTTTTATTATTATATGTAATAGGTAATGTTATTCTAGCATCTGAATCCAAATTAGATGCAAACTATTAGTCTAGTTTGTTTGACTTAAGTGTTGACATATGCCTACTTGTTTTTATGTTACGTGTTAACTTGTTATGCCATGTATATCATATCTAGTAATGAGTAGCCCTTGCAATATAATATAATGTCACACCCCCAATTTTCAACTAACGGAATCATACCGTTTGGGACGTGAATCATTAGACATAACGAAGACCTCTATATGAGTTTCAAACCATACTTTGGTCTAAAACTGTAACATCAAAGCTTTCAAAATTTGCGGAAGCGTTTTAAAACCATAACAGTTGTAAAATGTAAATTACAATGCAAAGTTTTCAAATGTTCAACTCCAAATAACTATAATGTAAAGACATGCATGCGACTCAATCTCCTAGTCCATGCCTGCTTTCTTGTGCACATTAGCGTCCTGAGAAAACATGTAAATCAAGTCAACACAAAGGTTGGTGCATTACACAGGTTTAAGCATTCACAAATGTTGAAACCACAGTTTGAATATAAAGTTTACAGATAACATAATCACACATGCATAGTCATGATAGCTAGTCATATATACTATTTACATAAGTGGTCGACACCGAAGCTGACTAGTGCATGCTATCGCATGTTTTGCCATGCCACTATTGTCTAGCACAAACAATAGTAATGAGTGTTTGGTCAGTCAAACACCTGTGTAGATCCCATCTACCAAGTGAGGTTTGTCAAACCTAATAGATCTATTTCCAACTACCACGCTTTGCGCTACGGCAAACTAAACGGTTCGAAGTGTAAGGACTTGTAAATGCTATGTTGTCACATAATGTAAATAGTTAACTCATGCAAATGATATGTATCCAAAAATGTTTGTTGCACATGTTTTCTCCCCCAAAACAGTTAAAATAAGAAAGGGGCCGTGTACGCACCTTTGATTGTTGCAGAATGATCAAACACACTTAAACTCGTGTAGAAAGTCCTCCTACGAAGAACCTGTGTTTTAACCATAACCTAGTGTTATTCGAAATGTCGTTTTGTGCTCGAAATCTCATACATGTCAACACACGTATGTTAGAGTGTTAGGAATATGCATACGTGTGTACGCGTACCTTTTAAAATCGTTTAAATAAAATCATATGGTCGTATATTATTTTATTTAAATAAACGTAATTATGAGCGATTATGTTATCGGTCTAAAATGTGAAATTTAATCTTCTAAAATGTTCGAAATGAAATTCTGGTTCTAACACAATTCGAACGGATTAAATCGGAGTTAGAACGAATGAGATATGGCCTAATTACTAAAATAACCCAAAAATATCAAAATGGGTGGGGGCCGGGTTTGAACCCGTGACCTCCCTCCCATGCTACACCTTCCTTACCATCTCCTCTACTTCCAATTTCGTTAACAAAATCCATTTCAAATTGTTTTAACCCATAACGGTCGGGTTCCCCTTGTTTTACTAAACCGAACCACAGGACTCAAATTGGACCCTGGTTCGAACCCGATCGGTTCTAAACCCATAGGGCTTTTGTTCCATGGATCAAAACGAATTCAGAATTTTATTTAATTTGACTAACAATCAACAGAAGGCTCTAATTCGTTATCCCCAACATTTCACGTGTGTATAGCCTAAATCATCATTCCTAATTGTTTAAATTCGTTGTTTCCATAACCAATTAACATAGGGTTATCCTTTGTCGTAATCTTCTGAAACTATTGACAATATTTAATTTGATTTTTAAACTAATTTAGATCGAAATCCCCCAAACCGTTAATGCTCACGAACCCTAGATATCAAACTTCATTAATTCGATGTTACAACCAGCAATTGATCTATGGCTTAGTTTAATCGGAACACTCTGAAACTACTAGTAACAATTAATTTCGTTTTTAAACTCATTTGATACGAAACCCCCAAATGGGTTTCCATCAAGAACCCTAGAAATCAAAGTCTTACAATTCGATGTTTTCTGACTAAACTATCTTAGGGATTTCATTAAGAATCTTGTTGCTAATGTGTCTGCAACAATTAATTTGATTCTTGCACCCATTTGTATCAATTCCCCCAAACCGTTTAAACTTAGAACCCTAATTACTTGAATTCATACAATTCGATATTAGAAGCCACAATTAGCATAGGGGTATGCTTAGTCGGCACTTTTAGAGTGTGTAGTGGTGATTTCTTACCTGGTTTGATCTCGAATTGGGGTTAAAGTTCGGCCAAGCTCCAAATCAATTCTCCTACTCGAACACCTTGAGATCGAATTTCTGGTTGTAGTAGCCTCTGAATGTGTCGATTATGGGTTCTGTAAACCCAATTTGATGTATCATGTTCTATTATACTAATTGTGTATTGATTAGGAACGGTTTTGACTTCCCAATCGTTTATTTGAGTTTAATTCGGTGTTAATGGATTAATAACGTCTGATAATTATTAGTAATCATCAATATGAGTTATTTAACTGATTAATTCGATTCATAACCGCATTTACTATAAAATTCGAATTTCAATTACTATTATTTCGCAATTTTTGACTTTGATAGTCAAAATTGAACATTCTTAATAATGTTTAACCCTTATTTTCATAATTTAAGTGTTTGTACACTTGTTTTGGTTAATTCCAACCTTTGTAGTTTGTTTTCGTACAATAACATCACATTTCGGTTAACAAAGTTGAACCAAAAATCCCGAATTGTCGCTAATTGGGCCGATTGAACTATTATTGGCTAGGTTAATCCTTTTGGGCCTCATAAAATACAATTGGGCCTACCTTCTATCCATTTGGGCCTCATATTTGTGATTTCGTTACTTTCGGTTAACGAGGTTAATTCGAAAATACCGGATTGTCACATCATCCCCTTGTTGAAAGAATTTTCGTCCCGAAAATTAGTAAATGTTAGGAGTAGTTAGGAAACTACTTACGAGTTTAAATTGTACGTGTTGTGTGTACTCACACACAAAATCTAATGCTTGCAACATCACAACTAAGTGTGATCGTTCAATGTGACTGTTTGTGTGTACACTAGTTAGTTCACCTAACTATGACTGTTTGGGTTTGATCATACTGTGTTGTGTAACCTCACACATAGTGAGTGTCTGTAACTGTTTGTACTATGCAACCCCGCATATAGAAAAATGTGTGTAACCAATCATGCATGTACTACCATAACATATAACATATAAAATGTAGCACATAAAATGTATAAAATGTAATATAGCACCAGTGTTTGTAACAAAACCAATTGAATAAAGTGTTTGTGCTTACAGTTTGAAATATGCAGTGTTGATGTGTGAAGCATCACGTCATCACCTTGTTGAAGGAAATTTCGTCCCGAAATTTAACGTGCGCTCTCAGTATTTGTTGTTGTTGTTTTGAACAGATGAGGATACTTCTTCATCATTTGGTCTTCCCGTTCCCATGTGAATTCAGGACCACGTCTTGAATTCCACCGGATTTTGACTATCGGAATCTTGCTTTGCTTAAGTTGTTTGACTTCTCGATCCATGATTTCTGCTGGTTCTTCAATGAATCGTAACTGTTCGTCTACTTGTATTTCTTCCAACGGTACAATCAATGTCTCATCAGAAAGACATTTCTTCAAATTCGATATGTGAAAGACATCATGAACTCCACTGAGTTCATCTGGTAATTTGAGTTGATACGCAACCGGACCAATCCTTTTCAGGATCTCAAAAGGTCCTACGTATTGAGGGCTAAGCTTCCCGCGCTTGCCGAATCTTATCACACCTTTCCAAGGTGATACCTTTAGAAGAACTTTGTCTCCTACTTGGAATTCCAACGGTTTACGACGTTTGTCAGCATAACTCTTCTGTCGATCCCGGGCCGCTGCCATACGGTTCCGGATTTGTACAATCTTCTCAGTCGTTTCGTGTACTAGTTCAGGACCTGTTATCTGACTGTCACCAATTTCAGCCCAACAAACTGGTGAACGACATTTACGACAATACAAAGCTTCAAACGGTGCCGCCTGAATACTTGTATGATAACTGTTGTTGTAAGAGAATTCCACTAACGGTAGGTGGTTTTCCCAGCTATCACCAAAGTCAATTACGCAAGCTCGTAACATATCCTCGAGTGTTTGAATCGTACGTTCGCTCTGACCGTCGGTCTGTGGATGATAGGCGGTACTCATATCCAAACGAGTCCCCAACGACTTATGAAGTGACTTCCAAAAGTTTGAAGTGAATCGAGCATCCCGATCTGATATGATAGAAATTGGCACGCCATGTCGTGCTACCACTTCCTTGATGTAAACACGAGTCAGTTTCTCCATCTTGTCGGTTTCTTTGATTACTAAGAAATGTGCAGATTTCGTTAATCGATCGACAATTACCCATATCGTATCACAACCACTCGGTGTACGGGGTAACTTAGTAATGAAGTCCATCGAAATCTGTTCCCATTTCCACATAGGTATTTCTGGTTGTTGTAGCAAACCAGATGGTTTCTGATATTCCACTTTGACTTTCGAACAAGTCAAACACTTGCTAACGTATCTAGCAATGTCAGCTTTCAGATGAGGCCACCAATACAGTGCCTTCAAATCATGATACATCTTGTCGGATCCCGGATGGACTGAATACCTGGACTTGTGTGCTTCGTCCATCACAAGTTCCCTTAAACCACCATGCAAAGGTATCCACAGTCGATTAATGAAATAACGAATTCCATCAGACTTGACATCCAATTGTGTTTCCATCCCCCGTAAGGATTCATGTACCAAATTATCCTTTTCTAAGGCTCCTGGCTGAACACTGTGTACCTTGTCAGGTAAGTCAGTATGTATCGTCATCATAAGTGCGCGAACCCGTCTTGTTCCTGTTGTGTCTTTTCTGCTCAGAGCGTCAGCTACTACATTAGCCTTTCCCGGGGTGATACTTAATCGCGCATTCATAGTCGTTCAACAACTCAACCCACCGTCGCTGTCTCATATTAAGCTCCTTCTGATCAAAGATATGTTGTAAACTCTTATGATCAGTGTAGATAGTACACTTGGTTCCATATAGGTAATGCCTCCAAATCTTCAAAGCAAAAACCACCGCTCCTAATTCCCAGTCATGAGTAGTGTAATTCTTTTCGTGTGGTCGTAGCTGACTTGAAGCATAAGCAATCACTTTATCACGTTGCATCAATACACATCCCAAACCCTGTGCAGATGCATCACAATACACCACAAAGTCTTCCGTCCCTTCTGGTAAGGACAGAATCGGTGCACTACAGAGTTTCTGTTTCAATAACTGGAATGCAGCTTCCTGTTTATCCGTCCAGTTATACTTCGTTCCCTTATGCGTAAGAGCTGTAAGTGGTTGAGCGATCTTTGAGAAACCCTCAATGAATCGTCGGTAATAACCCGCCAAACCAAGGAATTGTCGTACCTCGGTAGGGGTCTTTGGTGCTTCCCAGTTCTTAATCGCTTCAATCTTCGTTGGATCAACATGTATACCCTTTTCGTTGACTATATGACCCAAGAATTGTACTTCTCGCATCCAGAAGTCACATTTCGAGAACTTAGCGTACAATTGTTCCTGTTTCAGTAATTCCAACAGTAATCGAAGATGTTCAGTATGTTCCTCCTCAGTTTGAGAATAGATGAGTATGTCATCAATGAAAACGATGACAAACTTATCAAGTAAGGTTTACAAACACGATTCATGAGATCCATGAATACAGCTGGAGCGTTTGTCAACCCAAATGGCATGACCAAGAACTCATAATGGCCATAGCGCGTCCTGAATGCTGTCTTTGGAATATCCTCCTCCTGGACTCTTAGTTGATGATAACCCGATCTGAGATCAATCTTCGAGTAGTAACTCGAACCTTGCAACTGATCGAACAGATCGTCAATTCTGGGTAACGGATACCGGTTTTTGATAGTAACTTTGTTAAGTTCCCGGTAATCTATACACATACGGAAAGTCCCGTCCTTCTTCTTAACAAATAAGACTGGAGCTCCCCACGGTGAAAAACTAGGTCGTATAAAACCCTTATCCAACAACTCTTGCAGTTGTGTAGATAACTCTTGCATCTCTGACGGTGCAAGTCGATAAGGCGCCCTTGCTATCGGTGCTGCATCTGGTGTAAGGTCGATTCGGAATTCCACCTGTCTGATAGGCGGTAATCCCGGTAAGTCTTCTGGAAATACTTCCGGAAATTCACAAACTACTGGTATGTCTTCAATCTTCTTCTCAGTTACTGGCTTTTCAGTTATAAGTGCTATAACTGCCGTATGGCCCTTACGCAGACATTTGTGTGCTTTCATACAAGATATGAGATGCAGTGGCATACTGCTCTTCTCACCTTGTACATACAATGTCTCTCCATGCGGAAGAGGTATACGAACGATCTTTTCATGGCATACTATTTCAGCCTGGTGTTTGGATAACCAGTCCATGCCAATGACTACATCAAAGCTGCCTACAGTAATAGGCATAAGATCAATTTCCAATGTCTGACCCATCAAATCAAGTATACATCCCTTAAGGATTACAATTAACTTACCATCAGCTAATTCTACAGTGTATGGATTTTCTAAGGCAGTGGGACTAACATTTAACAACTTAGCAAGTGAACTAGATACAAAACTCCGGTCGGCACCAGTATCAAATAACATAGAGGCATAGTGATTATTTAAGAGGAACGTACCCGTAACAATGTTGGGATCCTCCCGTGCTTGACATCCTCCAATCACAAACGCCCTGCCCCTAGCACCATTGTTGTTGTTATTGGTGCCGTTGCCGTTATCGTTGCCGTTGCCGTTGCCATTGGCATTGTTATCCCCGCCTTTCTTGAGCTGTGGGCAATCCTTTTTAAAGTGTCCCATCTTACCACACTCAAAACAACCCTTCTGCGCGTTGTTCTGGTTGTTATTCTGATTGTTGGAATTGTTTTGCAGCTCTCCACGGCAATCCTTAGCTGCATGTCCAACTTTACCACACCGTTGGCACTTAACTTTATCACACTGATTTCCCGCATGATGAAATCCACACCTGTTGCACTTTGGATGTTTACCAATATAACCCCCTGATGACGACTGCTGACCACTGTTCGAATTGTGGTAAGACTTGTTTGAATCTTGCTTCCGGTTATGCTGAAACGACTGTTGGTTGTAACTCTTGGAGTTGTTACCTTCCCACTTCCTCTTGTGGTCTCCCACCTTAGTAGCTAATGTTCGTTTAGGCAGAGTTCCCTGTAACACTTCCTGATCAGTTAATTGGTGCGCCAGTCGAACAGCTTGTTGAATTGTTGTGGGATTTGCAGAAGTAACCAAACCCTGAATCTGAGGCACCAATCCCCCGATGTACCTCTCTATCCACTTACTGGCTGGAGTAGCCATGTGAGGTAGCAGTCTGGCCAGTTCATGTGATCGAGTCGTGTACTCCTCGATGTTTGACCCCTCCATCTTGAGATGCCAATACTCCTCCTCCAGTTTCTGCATCTCACTGCGAGGACAGTACTCCTCCTGCAGTAAAGCATTGAATCCATTCCAAGTTAAGGCATTAGCCTCACCCAATCCCAAAGTCTGAACATTCGAGTTCCACCAAGTCAATGCCGGACCCTCCAATGTTCCAGTAGCATACTTTAACTTATTCTCCTCAGGACAGTTACACATTTCAAAAATTGACTCCGCTTTCTCAATCCATCGAAGGAGTCCAATGGCCCCCTCCGATCCTTTGAAGTTATGTGGCTTACAGTCCAAGAACATCTTGAACGTGCACACCGGTGGATTCACTAATCCCCCTGCTGGACCCTGTGGCCCTGTAGTGTGTGTCTGAACGTAGTTCGCGATTGCCTCCGCGACCCTGTTATTGATCACCTCATTGAGCTCAGCAACTGTCATCTGTACGTTCTCACCGGCCATTATCTTCCTAGTTAAAAGAAATGTTAAAGTGTTATCAAAGTCCAATGTGAAACGTGTAAACAATACAACAAACAACAAACATGTAATGTAGAAATCAACACAACTGTTGTCAGTAATAATAGCTTTCAATAGATAATAATCTGATTTGAGTACAATACTTTCAAAATCAAAACATAAGTTTTCAAACTTCTAATGTAGGGACACAACCCGCCCCTAATAAGTTTAAACAAAATAAAGAAAATCAATCATCCTCAATAGTGGATTCAGGATCAGAATCAACAGCTGGTGCTGGTTCCTCCCCTTCCTCCTCTTCATCCTCTTCCTCCTCTTCTTCATTCTCCGAGACCACCAAATCCTCCAAGGCTACAAGTCTGCCTTCCAGAATCTCAGCTCTGTTCTCAGAAGCTTGAAGACGACCAGTCAAATGGATGATCTCATCTCGCATCTCATTAACCAGGTGGGCAAGGTTATCTTGTCTTTCATTCGCATCCCAGAGTTCCCGAACATTGTACTCAATCCTATCATTTGCCCAGTACAAGTCCTCACGTAGTTTGGCAATCTCCTCAGAATCAGTCCGTTGCCTCTTAGGCTCAGGAACATCCAATGCAGGTGGTGGATGAGTAGAAGGTCCCTCAGCAGGAATCTCCTGAGTACCCTCAGCTGGCTCCTCCTCCGGATCCTCATCCGGATCCTCCTCCGGATCCTCCTCAGGGTCTGAATCATCTCTCTAAGATGGTGGAGAAGATGGGATAGGTGGTGCTGGTGATGATGGTGGTGCTGGAACTACCGGCTCCTCATCCTCCGAATCATCAATGTATATGTATGGTGCTGATGATGAAGATGCCATGCCTGTTACATAATACCATATGTAAGTGCAGTGTCGTGGAATGTGTAAGCAAGTCTATTACATAATGCCATATGTAATTTCTAAGTAATATGTGTAAGCATGCGTGTCTAATGTCTAACAGTTATAGTCTAAATCTACAAATGCAAACCTAGTTCGCTATAACCAATGTCTCTGATACCAATCTGTCACACCCCCAATTTTCAACTAACGGAATCATACCGTTTGGGACGTGACAAACCAGGATCTCAGATCATTAGACATAACGAAGACCTCTATATGAGTTTCAAACCATACTTTGGTCTAAAACTGTAACATCAAAGCTTTCAAAATTTGCGGAAGCGTTTTAAAACCATAACAGTTGTAAAATGTAAATTACAATGCAAAGTTTTCAAATGTTCAACTCCAAATAACTATAATGTAAAGACATGCATGCGACTCAATCTCCTAGTCCATGCCTGCTTTCTTGTGCACATTAGCGTCCTGAGAAAACATGTAAATCAAGTCAACACAAAGGTTGGTGCATTACACAGGTTTAAGCATTCACAAATGTTTAAACCACAGTTTGAATATAAAGTTTACAGATAACATAATCACACATGCATAGTCATGATAGCTAGTCATATATACTATTTACATAAGTGGTCGACACCGAAGCTGACTAGTGCATGCTATCGCATGTTTTGCCTTGCCACTATTGTCTAGCACAAACAATAGTAATGAGTGTTTGGTCAGTCAAACACCTGTGTAGATCCCATCTACCAAGTGAGGTTTGTCAAACCTAATAGATCTATTTCCAACTACCACGCTTTGCGCTACGGCAAACTAAACGGTTCGAAGTGTAAGGACTTGTAAATGCTATGTTGTCACATAATGTAAATAGTTAACTCATGCAAATGATATGTATCCAAAAATGTTTGTTGCACATGTTTTCTCCCCCAAAACAGTTAAAATAAGAAAGGGGCCGTGTACGCACCTTTGATTGTTGCAGAATGATCAAACACACTTAAACTCGTGTAGAAAGTCCTCCTACGAAGAACCTGTGTTTTAACCATAACCTAGTGTTATTCGAAATGTCGTTTTGTGCTCGAAATCTCATACATGTCAACACACGTATGTTAGAGTGTTAGGAATATGCATACGTGTGTACGCGTACCTTTTAAAATCGTTTAAATAAAATCATATGGTCGTATATGATTTTATTTAAATAAACGTAATTATGCGCGATTACGTTATCGGTCTAAAATGTGAAATTTAATCTTCTAAAATGTTCAAAATGAAATTCTGGTTCTAACACAATTCGAACGGATTAAATCGGAGTTAGAACGAATGAGATATGGCCTAATTACTAAAATAACCCAAAAATATCAAAATGGGTGGGGGCCGGGTTCGAACCCGTGACCTCCCTCCCATGCTACACCTTCCTTACCATCTCCTCTACTTCCAATTTCGTTAACAAAATCCATTTCAAATTGTTTTAACCCATAACGGTCGGGTTCCCCTTGTTTTACTAAACCGAACCACAGGACTCAAATTGGACCCTGGTTCGAACCCGATCGGTTCTAAACCCATGGGGCTTTTGTTCCATGGATCAAAACGAATTCAGAATTTTATTTAATTTGACTAACAATCAACAGAAGGCTCTAATTCGTTATCCCCAATATTTCACGTGTGTATAGCCTAAATCATCATTCCTAATTGTTTAAATTTGTTGTTTCCATAACCAATTAACATAGGGTTATCCTTTGTCGTAATCTTCTGAAACTATTGACAATATTTAATTTGATTTTTAAACTAATTTAGATCGAAATCCCCCAAACCGTTAATGCTCACGAACCCTAGATATCAAACTTCATTAATTCGATGTTACAACCAGCAATTGATCTATGGCTTAGTTTAATCGGAACACTCTGAAACTACTAGTAACAATTAATTTCGTTTTTAAACTCATTTGATACGAAACCCCCAAATGGGTTTCCATCAAGAACCCTAGAAATCAAAGTCTTACAATTCGATGTTTTCTGACTAAACTATCTTAGGGATTTCATTAAGAATCTTGTTGCTAATGTGTCTGCAACAATTAATTTGATTCTTGCACCCATTTGTATCAATTCCCCCAAACCGTTTAAACTTAGAACCCTAATTACTTGAATTCATACAATTCGATATTAGAAGCCACAATTAGCATAGGGGTATGCTTAGTCGGCACTTTTAGAGTGTGTAGTGGTGATTTCTTACCTGGTTTGATCTCGAATTGAAGTGTCTCGAATTGGGGTTAAAGTTCGGCCAAGCTCCAAATCAATTCTCCTACTCGAACACCTCGAGATCGAATTTCTGGTTGTAGTAGCCTCTGAATGTGCCGATTATGGGTTCTGTAAACCCAATTTGATGTATCATGTTCTATTATACTAATTGTGTATTGATTAGGAACGGTTTTGACTTCCCAATCGTTTATTTGAGTTTAATTCGGTGTTAATGGATTAATAACGTCTGATAATTATTAGTAATCATCAATATGAGTTATTTAACTGATTAATTCGATTCATAACCGCATTTACTATAAAATTCGAATTTCAATTACTATTATTTCGTAATTTTTGACTTTGATAGTCAAAATTGAACATTCTTAATAATGTTTAACCCTTATTTTCATAATTTAAGTGTTTGTACACTTGTTTTGGTTAATTCCAACCTTTGTAGTTTGTTTTCGTACAATAACATCACATTTCGGTTAACAAAGTTGAACCAAAAATCCCGAATTGTCGCTAATTGGGCCAATTGAACTATTATTGGCTAGGTTAATCCTTTTGGGCCTCATAAAATACAATTGGGCCTACCTTCTATCCATTTGGGCCTCATATTTGTGATTTCGTTACTTTCGGTTAACGAGGTTAATTCGAAAATACCGGATTGTCATATCATCCCCTTGATGAAAGAATTTTCGTCCCGAAAATTAGTAAATGTTAGGAGTAGTTAGGAAACTACTTACGAGTTTAAATTGTATGTGTTGTGTGTACTCACACACAAAATCTAATGCTTGCAACATCACAACTAAATGTGATTGTTCAATGTGACTGTTTGTGTGTACACTAGTTAGTTCACCTAACTATGACTGTTTGTGTTTGATCATACTGTGCTGTGTAACCTCACACATAGTGAGTGTCTGTAACTGTTTGTACTATGCAACCCCGCACATAGAAAAATGTGTGTAACCAATCATGCATGTACTACCATAACATGTAACATATAAAATGTAGCACATAAAATGTATAAAATGTAATATAGCACCAGTGTTTGTAACAAAACCAATTGAATAAAGGTTTGTGCTTACAGTTTGAAATTTGCAGTGTTGATGTGTGAAGCATCACGTCATCACCTTGTTGAAGGAAATTTCGTCCCGAAATTTAACGTGCGCTCTCAGTATTTGTTGTTGTTGTTTTGAACAGATGAGGATACTTCTTCATCATTTGGTCTTCCCGTTCCCATGTGAATTCAGGACCACGTCTTGAATTCCACCGGACTTTGACTATCGGAATCTTGCTTTGCTTAAGTTGTTTGACTTCTCGATCCATGATTTCTGCTGGTTCTTCAATGAATCATAACTGTTCGTCTACTTGTATTTCTTCCAACGGTACAATCAATGTCTCATCAGAAAGACATTTCTTCAAATTCGATATGTGAAAGACATCATGAACTCCACTGAGTTCATCTGGTAATTTGAGTTGATACGCAACCGGACCAATCCTTTTCAGGATCTCAAAAGGTCCTACGTATCGAGGGCTAAGCTTCCCGCGCTTGCCGAATCTTATCACACCTTTCCAAGGTGATACCTTTAGAAGAACTATGTCTCCTACTTGGAATTCCAACGGTTTACGACGTTTGTCAGCATAACTCTTCTGTCGATCCCGGGCCGCTGCCATACGGTTCATGATTTGTACAATCTTCTCAGTCGTTTCGTGTACTAGTTCAGGACCTGTTATCTGACTGTCACCAATTTCAGCCCAACAAACTGGTGAACGACATTTACGACCATACAAAGCTTCAAACGGTGCCGCCTGAATACTTGTATGATAACTGTTGTTGTAAGAGAATTCCACTGACGGTAGGTGGTTTTCCCAACTATCACCAAAGTCAATTACGCAAGCTCGTAACATATCCTCGAGTGTTTGAATCGTACGTTCGCTCTGACCGTCGGTCTGTGGATGATAGGCGGTACTCATATCCAAACGAGTCCCCAACGACTTATGAAGTGACTTCCAAAAGTTTGAAGTGAATCGAGCATCCCGATCTGATATGATAGAAATTGGCACGCCATGTCGTGCTACCACTTCCTTGATGTAAACACGAGTCAGTTTCTCCATATTGTCGGTTTCCTTGATTGCTAAGAAATGTGCAGATTTCGTTAATCGATCGACAATTACCCATATCGTATCACAACCACTCGGTGTACGGGGTAACTTAGTAATGAAGTCCATCGAAATCTGTTCCCATTTCCACATAGGTATTTCTGGTTGTTGTAGCAAACCAGATGGTTTCTGATATTCCACTTTGACTTTCGAACAAGTCAAACACTTGCTAACGTATCTAGCAATGTCAGCTTTCATATGAGGCCACCAATACAGTGCCTTCAAATCATGATACATCTTGTCGGATCCCGGATGGACTGAATACCTGGACTTGTGTGCTTCGTCCATCACAAGTTCCCTTAAACCACCATGCAAAGGTATCCACAGTCGATTAATGAAATAACGAATTCCATTAGACTTGATATCCAATTGTCTTTCCATCCCCCGTAAGGATTCATGTACCAAATTATCCTTTTCTAAGGCTCCCAGCTAGTAACAATTAATTTCGTTTTTAAACTCATTTGATACGAAACCCCCAAATGGGTTTCCATCAAGAACCCTAGAAATCAAAGTCTTACAATTCGATGTTTTCTGACTAAACTATCTTAGGGATTTCATTAAGAATCTTGTTGCTAATGTGTCTGCAACAATTAATTTGATTCTTGCACCCATTTGTATCAATTCCCCCAAACCGTTTAAACTTAGAACCCTAATTACTTGAATTCATACAATTCGATATTATAAGCCACAATTAGCATAGGGGTATGCTTAGTCGGCACTTTTAGAGTGTGTAGTGGTGATTTCTTACCTGGTTTGATCTCGAATTGAAGTGTCTCGAATTGGGGTTAAAGTTCGGCCAAGTTCCAAATCAATTCTCCTACTCGAACACCTTGAGATCGAATTTCTGGTTGTAGTAGCCTCTGAATGTGCCGATTATGGGTTCTGTAAACCCAATTTGATGTATCATGTTCTATTATACTAATTGTGTATTGATTAGGAACGGTTTTGACTTCCCAATCGTTTATTTGAGTTTAATTCGGTGTTAATGGATTAATAACGTCTGATAATTATTAGTAATCATCAATATGAGTTATTTAACTGATTAATTCGATTCATAACCGCATTTACTATAAAATTCGAATTTCAATTACTATTATTTCGCAATTTTTGACTTTGATAGTCAAAATTGAACATTCTTAATAATGTTTAACCCTTATTTTCATAATTTAAGTGTTTGTACACTTGTTTTGGTTAATTCCAACCTTTGTAGTTTGTTTTCGTACAATAACATCACATTTCGGTTAACAAAGTTGAACCAAAAATCCCGAATTGTCACTAATTGGGCCAATTGAACTATCATTGGCTAGGTTAATCCTTTTGGGCCTCATAAAATACAATTGGGCCTACCTTCTATCCATTTGGGCCTCATATTTGTGATTTCGTTACTTTCGGTTAACGAGGTTAATTCGAAAATACCGGATTGTCACATATAACTTAGGTTATTGTATATTGCAAAGGTGAAAAGGCCGATAATCAATGTGTCACACCCCGAGCCGGCGGGGTTGGATCGGAGTCCCCGTCGGGCGGAAGGTTCACGGGGCGCGATATCGTGGGTGATAATCAAGATGATCAGATTGTTTACATAGCATCAATGTTTTAAGAATAACTAAAGCACAATCAAGTAATAACTAGGATTACAAAGTTAAATTACACTATCAATATTCTGCAATTTAACTAAGTAAACCTAACAAAAGAATCAAATGTTTATATCTTGTATATGTACAAGATATCAAAAGTAATGTGTATCATCAACAAAAAATGTGCTTCCCAAAAGTCTACTAGGTCCTCTATCTGGGCAGCCTAGTATGCAATCCTGAACCCTTAGCTTATACCTATTCTTCACCTAAGAATGCATGTAAGAAAACAAAGTCAACACAATGGTTGGTGAGTTCATAAAGTTTATAAGTTTAAAAATAGTTTTAACAAACCTCTTTCGGTAAAACCTTAATCTTATTAACTCCACATGTAATATCCAAATCGGTATGCTTATATATAGGGCATACCTCTGGGTCGAGCTTACGACCCGCCCAGACGTCATCCCACCACATACTAATCCGGATATGACACTGTTGTTAATAATAATTAAGCATTTTACCTACCAATCAACCCATTCCTCATCAAAGCTTTTGTTTCCTGTTTCAAAGTTTACAAGTCTATAGTTTTCACAAGTGTTAGTTTCAAAGTATGTTTATCAAGTATCATAGTTTCACACGCACATAGTTTAGCTGTCCCTAATCTCATGCGTAAGTAAAAGCTCTGCACTAGCAGTCGTTTAGCAATTACGTAGCTCACGGATAGATACAAGCTCTACACTAGCAGTCGTTTAGCAATTACGTATCTCATGAATTAGTTAAGCTTACTTTAGCAATTACGTGTCTCCTATACAAGATACAAGCTCTGCACTAGCAGTCGTTTAGCAATTACGTATCTCATACATAGACACAAGCCATGCATACACAAGTAATCCAGCAATTACATATCTCATATAAGCAGACAAAAGCTCTGCACTAGCAGTCGTTTAGCAATTACATGTCTCTTATATAGATAATAGCTTAGCCTCTTTATGGTTAAGTTTAGCAATTACATACCTCATATAAGCAGACAAAAGCTCTGCACTAGCAGTCGTTTAGCAATTACATGTCTCTTATATAGGTAATAGCTTAGCCTCGTTATGGTTTAGTTTTACACGTATCTCAATCCATAGGTACAAGCTCTGCACTAGCAGTCGTTTAGCAATTACGTAACCTATGATTAGATACATGCACAATGTTTCATGCGCATGTAGTAGTTTCAAGCATATAGTTTCAAGTGTCCACACATAGTTTCATCATGAATTCCATAGGTTTGCATCAAGTCTCATGTTTAAGCATATAGTTTTCACAAGCATAAAGTCTCACGTTCAAGCATATAGTTTCATAAGCATCAAGTCTCATGTTTAAGCATATAGTTTTTCACAAGCATAAAGTCTCACGTTCAAGCATATAGTTTCATAAGCATCAAGTCTCATGTTTAAGCATATAGTTTTTCCCAAGCATAAAGTATCATGTTTAAGCATATCGTTTCACAAACATCTAATCACATGTTTAAGCATCAAGTCTCATAAGCATCCAACATATGGTTTCAAGCCTCAAGTTTAAAGTATAAGTTTCAAGTCTATTGCTTTTCCAAAGTATACTAGGTTCCAATCATAAGCATCAATATAAGCTTCATGTTTATGTTTAAAAGCATTAAATAACATTTCAACAGTTTATGGAAATGTTTAACATGCTTCTCAGTCCCGAAGTAAAACAAATAAGTTTGAAAAGGGACAAATGAACTCACCTTGTGTCCGTAGTAGTTGACTATGTAAAACAAGAATACGCACGCTCTTTGTTTGCACTTGTTGCGATGTTCACGCTCCTGTATTGATTTCATAATGTTGTAGTTTATAAGTATAAGTTTGTAAGGGTTCGTTGCGCGTGTAAGTGTTAGTCCTAACGTTGACTAACACTCACGAGTCTTGTTTATTATCCGGCCCAATTTGTCATATTACATAGAATAACCTTGATTTCCTTTTATGGTTTAAAATTTCTCCACTTAGAGTTTAGTTTAAAAGTCAAAACCTTCAACTCTAACTTTAAGTATTTTCATGTCTTTTCATAAACGTTTTATCACCACTTTCACAACCACCAAAGAATAATTTAACATTTGGTTTCATCACTTGTTGTTAATTGTTGAGCCGGATAACCCATTGGATCCCCTTATGTATAATTGGGCCTAGCATGTGTATGTGTATGGGCCGACTAAGTGCAATGGACCCGAATCCATTTCTAGTGGGCCGGATGGTTAATCACATGGCCGGTTACTTGGATTTAATCCAATTGAGAGGTTTGGGCCATGGTGGGCCGAATCCATATTTCTTGGGTCAAATAAAAGAGAATTGGGCCGCCTAATTGTATTGGGCCGGAGGTTTATGTTGGGTCAAATTAATACGCATGGTTTGGACATGGATGTGATGGGCCGAACTGGGCCAAACTAATTGTTTATTGGGCCTGTAAAATGGCTTGTGGTCTTCTGTTTGGGCCGAACAAAGGGGTGTGGGCCAAAATTTATGGGCTGTTGGGCCTAGGCATCAACCATGGGCCAAAGGATTAAACATTGGCTTCGACTAAACGGACGAGAGGATGGCTTCCCATTCAGCTAATCTAAGGTGTCCATTTGGCTAAGGTTCGGCCAGGAGGTAATGCCACTGGTTCGGCTACATGATGACTCAAACATAGGTTCGCATAACAAGGGAAATAGGTTCGCTGAATATAGCAGCCACATGGGTTCGCCACAGAGGGTTCGGTCGAGTTCATCAGGATTCAGTGCTGAAATGGTTCGGCTAGAAGGAGATGGTTTGTCTTATTGAACAAAGGTTCGTTGGTCCAAGGTGAAAGGTTCGGTGCTAGGTGTTCGACTCCAAGGTTCGTTCATAGTCTTGAGGTTCGTCAGCATTATCAAGGTTCGGCATGGGACTTGAGGGTTCGGCGCCTAAACAGGTTCGTGCATGGCCGTTTGCATGGGTTCGCCAGGGACCTGGTTCGGCTAGTTTTCAATAGCAAAGGTGCGTGAGCCGCCATGAAGGTTCGCCTATTGGTCAAAGGTTCGTGGGTTAGTCACGCGAACCAGTAGGGTTCGCCCATACTATCACAGGTTCGGCAACCACCCAGCAATACGCGAACCTGTTAAGTCTTCCACCTAATCCATCGCTAAACACCAGAATTCTAGGGTTGTTCTCAGATCGTGGGGGTACCAGGGTAACTTTCGAATATATATGGTTTGACATAGCAGGTTTAAAACCGGCTAAGGGTTGGTTCGAACAAAAATGTGAAAACCCTCTTTTTCCGAGTTTTATTTTGTTCATACCTCGATTTTGGCTGGGTAAATCTCTAGATTGGTTGTACTTTCAGGTAGAGGATGTCGAGAGTTACGCGTAGACACCAAGAACGCGCGATTTGGCCAAGAAACGATTGTGATACGAAGCTTTGAAGGTGGTTTATGGAGGTGTTAAAGTGGTAGCCGGGATTTTGAGCTAGAGAGAGAGAGATGAAAATGAATTTAATGAGGCCATTTAGGGTTTATATACCCCGGGGGTATTCGGGTTCGTTTCGGTTGCTCGATTCGTATTTTCGTCGTGTATCCGGCACGTTACGCTCATTTTTCGTTATTTAAATAAAAAGAGTTACTTTAGGATAATTAGATTGAATTTATCATTAGAAATTATTTTAAATATCGTATTCTTTAACTTATTTATCAAATTATATATTTTAAGCGTTTCGTAAATTTATTCGTGATTTAATGAAATAGTTTAGTTTAATTTATTTATGATGAGTTTCAAAATTGTAAAACAGGAAATATTTTATTTCCTTAAATGTATGATCGTTCGTTTCGTGTTCGTTTTCGTTTCGTCAGAATGCGTCGCCATCATGCGTATTCGTTCGAATCGTCATTCGAACGAACACGTCGATGGTTTGGCTTTCTGATTCTTGTTTTCTACTGTTCAGTCATTATTTCAGAACGTTAAACTATCAAAATCATTCGTACAGATCGTCACCTATACGAATAATTCATCGATTTAGCATTTTGTAACAACAACCGTTATGTTTTAGTTTTGTTTCACCTCACATACGTTTATACACAATAGTATCAAATCAAGTGTCCATGTTTCAACACTGTGTTGTCTGACATGTTTCAGACTGTTAAACCCTAAGGTTTTAGTCAGATTTCAGACAATCGTTTAATAGTCTAGTATAAAGCATAATGTTCCAACAAAATAAGCATAGTTTCACGTAATGTGTACCTGATTTACTGTACGGTTTACTGTTGCGATCACTGTTCCGGCACGCGTCCGGCACTTATGTTACACAATGTAATAATATAACTTAGGTTAATGTACATTGCAAAGGTGAAAGAGCCACAGCTCAATGTAATTAGTATTCTTTGCACAATAACTTTGGTTATTGTATAATGCGAAGGTGAAAAGGCCGAATATCAATTATTGTACTAGTATCCTTTGTCAATAACTTATGTTATTGAATTACAAAGGTGAAAGCACCTAAACTAGTAACCTTTCATTAATGACATATGTAATTAAGTTAGTAAAGGTGAAAAACCAAAGAAAACATATTGAACTTGTAATATACTTACTTTAGGTCATATCCATTTGGACTATGTTGGTTATTTAGCACCAAACTTTTACATATCATCCAGGATATTTAAGAATTAGGAATCATTGAGCATAATTAGGAATATTAGAATATATTTGTATGCTGATATTTATTTGTTTTGTCACGCATACACGAAAGACTTATTATTTAAAAGTACTATTAATTATTGATAAAAAAATATAAATTTGTAGTCTTCTCTTTTTGAATTAAGTATGCAGGTCAAATAGTTTTCAACGGTTATTCCTGATAATTCAGTCTTGGAAGTTCAACGTATATGAATGTGGACTAAATGGAGTTGACAATGGTCATCTGAGAATGTTCAAATACGAGCGGCTTTGTAGTGAAATAGTAATAATGACTAGGAGAGAGCAGTTGTTGTAACTTTATGTATAAATAACGGAGGCAGTGATTGATCATAGGAACATCCGCATTCTCAAACACTTTTCTATACTCACACATTCACATAGAATCGATCGCTTGGGCCCATTGTCTTTGTATTTCTCGTTTGTTAAGTAAATATAAACAAGGCTGAGTGAAAATTGTCACCTTCCAAGGGCTTTATGTTAGAAATCTTAAAGTGTGACACACCGCAAATTTCAGGTCAGCATTTACTATTAGTTAAATAATAATTTAATTTATTATTACATACAAGGCACTAGAATTGGTTTAATTTAGTGTGACACGTGGCACGATAGTACAAACACAGACACATTGCACTGTAATTCGAAGAATTACCGGAAAAACACACATGTGTCTTGAATTCACGAACGTTGGTGAAATTATCGAACAATTGGAACAAACAAACAATAATGAATGATATGTGAACTAATAACAAGCAAAATTGAAGCAAAAATCGATAAACGATAACGAAAAACGGACGAAAAACGAATCAAAACAATAAAAACAGGCCATTGGGCCAACCCAGGACCCATCATGGTATCCGATGGGCATCGGCGAACTCCTTCAAGGTACGCGAAGGTGGGCGGGCAATTTGGAATTCAGCTGAATTCCATCACGGTGCCCCACGACCGATCATTTTCCACCCTGGCGGTACGCTGCGTGTGACAATTCGCAATTCCAAGTTTGAATTTCGTGTCTTAGTCTTAATTAAGTCTTATTAAGATTAAAATAATCTAAACAAACCATTAGAATCAAATAAAAACTCATGAATCAAAGAAAGAACAATGGCACATAATTGAAACATAAATCGCGAAAATTTGCGAAAAGACAATTCGGCATGCGAAATTGTCAAATTCATGACCACCCGAACTTCCTAACCACATTATATTCCTAATGGGATTTAATTGGAAGTGTAACAATGGTGGTTGATCAAATGTAGCAATTCCCAAAGATACGCGCGAAAAAGCTAAAAATAAATTGTAAAAATCATAAAACTCATGTGTTGATGATCCCTTTCACATTAAATCCTTCCAAACCAGTTTAGTAGATATTTTGGACCAAAATATCTGGCCAATCTTGGAGAAGAAGGCATTCAAACATAAAAGCCAAATTTTTGACTTTCAAAGTCAACATTTTCACACTCTTCCCACCCCAAACTTGACCAGAGCATTCCACAAACTTTCTGGAGTTTCAAACAGCTTCCAACCATCATCTTTAAGCAATCCTTGCTGAGGATTAAGATCAAGAACAAGTAGATCACAAAATCAACCTTCAAAAGTTGATTTTTAGTGAGTTTTCAAGCCAATCTTCAACCAAGTAAGTTCTTGTGTCAATTTTTGATTTGAATAGATTAAGATAGCTTAAACAAGTGTCATGAAGCTTGTTTGAACATTGGTTAAGGGCTGGAAATCATCAGATCTTGAAAACCCATGAAAAAGGGCAAAATTGTCCAAAAACCCGATTTTTCAAAGTTGTCCAAAATCACGATTTTTCTTCACCAAACTCTAGATATATGTTAAATATTAGGATATGGAGATTTTGGCCCAGTAAAAATGTCAAAATATTGATTTTGGCACGCAAAAACCATGTTTGGCCTCTGTGTCTCGGCCAGCGGCCCCAGGCGGCCCCTACGCGGCCTGTGCGTCTCGGCAAAAATTCCGGTGACTTTTGCGGCAAAACCCTAATTTCGTCCGTTTTGCGTTCTGAACTCCGTTTCGCGATCCGATTCGCAATCCGGTGATTCGATTTTGACAATAAGGACATATTTTTAATCGATTTCGCGTTCCGGACTCATTTTTGCGATCTGTTTTGCAATCCAGCGACTCGATAATCGATTTTGAAACTGATTAAATTCTAATTGTAACCTGGAATTTAGTTTTATCATCGGTTTTCAATATAAAAACCTATTCTGGGTCGATTTCGCATTCCGGATTCAGTTTTAAGATCTCTTTTGTGATCTAACAATCAGATTTCAACCCAGAAGTCGATTAAGAATCCGGATTTGATACAAAAGTTAATTTCTCATTAAATTAGGTATAAATAACTCACAGAACTTTAATCGGTTACAGATTTGGTGTCCAAGAACTAATAATATGAACGTTGTGCTTTGTTTATCGATTAATATCATTTCAGGTGAGTTCACGAACCCCTTTTCTGTATTTTGGCTTTTGAACTCGGGGAATGAGAAAACATAAAAAAAACTCATTTGAAACATATTGATTATTGCGAAGCTTTGAAATGCTTTCGATGCATTTTGTGAAACATGAGACCTGATTAGATCAGGTGGAACTCTGAAACGCTTTTGATACATTTTGTGAAACATGATACCTGATTGGATCAGATGGAACTCTGAAACACTTTTGAAACACTTTGTGAAACACGAAAACTTATTTGCATTATGTGAAACGCTGAAACACTTTTGAAACACTTTGTGAAACACGAAAACGAAAGCGTTGTAAAACATTTGGTTGAAACACGTGACAGTGGGGCGAAACATATGACCAAACTTGTCATTATTTCACAGGTTACACATTTGTCACTAAGTCCCCTATTCTGTAACCATTAACCGTGGGGGGCGTGATTATTGAGAATAGATTCAATTTGTGATTGACAATCCTCACCCGTGGTTCGTAGCTAAAACCACGACTGGATGTCGAGCGGGCGCTCAATAAGGCTAAAACACACAATGTCTTGCGACAAGGACATTGGGAAGGGGCAAAAACTAAACTCGTCAGCTCGGTTACGGGAGCCCAGGAGTTATAATTGGACAGTTGGTCAGGAACTAAACACGACATTGTTGGAAGAAACAATGTGCGCACCGGATACCAGTGTTTTACACCTAGTTTGGGACATAAATATTATTTAACTCATTTGATGCAAACATTTGATTTGTTTGGGATACATTACATACATTTTTGACAAATAAACTTCTGAACTCACCAGCAATATGCTGATTGTTTAAAATCACGTTTTCTCAGATGCATAATGATACAGGGGGTGGAGCTGGGAGCTCAATCTTTGGAGACCTATAGTAGAGTCTATGAGAGATAGACTCAACAGTGTGATATATAGGATAATATATATGTGTAATAGCATTATATATGTGTGTGAGACTCAGTTAAAACTGTTATTACATTAGGCTTGTGGCTAATGTAGTTGTAACATGGGTTTGTAATATAGAAACAAATGTGTCTTTTGTTGTAAATCATGACTGTGAAACCTTGAAAGTCACACCATACGCTTCCGCAACGACAAGGGTGTGACAGATTGGTATCAGAGCCATTGGTTTATAGCGAATTAGGTTGCATGACTAAGACCTAATCTATATCCATATGACTCTAACACGAAACATTAATGTTGCATGTTCAGAGACATGTCGAGAGGACGACCGAGGCGAAATCCACAGGGAAATCCACAAGGAAACCCCCATGGCAATCCTGAAACTGAGCAACCTGCTATCTCGGTAGAGATGGACCAGCTTATAAATAGACGAGTGGCTGATGCTATGGCCACCTACAAAAATCAACAACACACAGGAGAGGGAGGATCTGGTGCTATTGGCAACAATACAGGAGGTGGCAGTGGAGCGGTGGGTGGAAATGGTGCTGTAGGAGGTAGTGCGTTTGCTGGAATCATTGGATCTACACCAAAGGCATGTTCTTACAAGGATTTTCTGAACTGCCAGCCTCTTAGCTTTAATGGAACCGATCGAGCTATCGCACTGATCCGATGGTGCGAAAAGATGGAAACGGTATTCCGTGTCAGTAATTGCCCTGAAGAATGCCGAGTCAAGTATGCCACTTGTAGTCTGAATGGAGCAGCTCTTACATGGTGGAACAACCATGTTCAAGGTTTAGGCATTGATGAAGCCTATCAGATTCCCTGGTTAACACTGAAGCAAATGATGATGGATGAGTATTGCCCACGAAGTGAAATCCAGAAAATGGAAAAAGAATTCTTTAACCTGAAAGTGCAAGGTAGTGACATTGTCAGTTATACTACTAGATTTCATGAGATGGCACAACTTTGCCCAACGATGGTCACTCCTGAGTACAAGCGAATAGAGCAGTATCTGAAAGGGCTTCCTCCAAGTATTGAAGATATGGTGACTTCTTCTAAGCCAGATACCATTCAAAGTGCAATTCGGTTGGCTCATCGCCTGATTGATCAGGCAGTTCGTCGTGGAACCTTGGGGACAAAGGTACCTGAAGAAAAGCAAAACATTGGTAATAAACGAAAATGGAATAGCAATTCACCAAATCAACCACAAAAGAAACCGACTCAGGTTAGAGTCAACTCCGCTATGACAACTGATAAGAAATCTTACGTGGGAAAACTTCCCAAGTGTGAAAAATGTGGGTACCATCATGAGGGTGAATGTAGGCCCTTCATATGTAACAGATGTGGAAGACGTGGACATTTAGCGAGGAATTTTCTAGCTCATGTACCTACATCAGTGACAGATAGCAACAGGGATAATAGGAGTTGTTTTGAATGCGGAGTTGTAGGTAATCTCAGGAAGAACTGCCCAAAGCTAACAAATCAAGGTGGCAACAATGCTCGAGGTAGGGCCTTTGTTATTGCAGCCGGAGACGCCAAACGAGATCCAAACCTCGTGACGGGTACGTTCTTTGTCAATAATCATTATGCTTCTGTCCTATTTGATACGGGGGCAGATAAGAGCTTTATGTCAACTGAATTTAGCACATTAATTGGAGCCAATCCAACTGCATTACACGATAGATACACAATAGAACTAGCCAACGGAAAACTAATAGAAACTAGTGAGATAATTCAAGGGTGTACCTTACAACTAGGAGATTATGTTTTTGCTATAGATCTTTTATCGGTGAATCTAGGAAGTTTCGACGTGGTTGTCGGAATGGACTGGTACGCAGAAATTGTATGTTGTCAGAAGGTGGTTCGTATTCCACTCCCAAGTGGGGAGACTCTCTCAATTCATGATGAAAAGAGCGGAAAGGCGTTACAAATCATCACCTATATGAAAGCCCACAAGTACCTACGCAAGGGATGTCAAGCAATATTAGTGCATGTCATGGAAAGGAAGTCAAAAGAGAAGCAATTAGAAGATATACCGATTGTACAAGAGTATCCAGAGGTATTTCCTGTAGATTTGCCTGGATTACCACCTAACAGACAAGTAGAATTTCGGATTGACTTGGTGCCTGGTGCAGCACCAATAGCTCGATCGCCGTACAGGCTAGTCCCATCTGAGATGCAAGAGTTATCTAACCAACTACAAAAGTTACTGGACAAAGGTTTCATAAGACCAAGCTTCTCACCATGGGGAGCACCCGTTTTGTTCGTAAAGAAGAAAGATGGAACCTTTAGAATGTGCATCGACTACCGAGAATTGAACAAGTTGACAATCAAGAATCGATACCCGCTACCGAGGATAGATGATTTATTCGACCAGCTACAAGGTTCCAGTTTTTATTCAAAGATCGATCTGCCTTCAGGATACCACCATCTAAGGGCCAAGGATGAGGACATTCCAATCACTGCTTTTAGAACCCGGTATGGCCATTATGAGTTTTTGGTTATGCCGTTTGGATTGACGAATGCCCCAGCAGTTTTTATGGACCTTATGAATAGGGTCTGTAAACCGTACTTGGATAAATTTGTCATTGTGTTCATCGATGCTATACTTATTTATTCCAAGACCAAAGAAGATCATGAGCAACACCTTAGGCTTATTCTGGAGTTGCTAAGAAATGAAAAACTGTGTGCCAAATTTTCTAAATGTGAATTTTGGATGAGAGAAGTACAATTTCTTGGGCGTGTAATAAATCAAAAAGGAATACATGTTGATCCTGCCAAGATTGAGGCTATCAAGAATTGGAATGCACCCAAAACCCCGACGGAAGTACGTCAATTTCTTGGCTTAGCAGGGTATTATAAAAGATTCATTGAAGGTTTCTCTAAAATAGCTTTACCACTGACTACACTGACACAAAAGCATAAGAAATTTGAATGGAGCAACAAGCAAGAGACATCATTTCAATTGTTAAAGCAAAAACTATGCAGTGCACCTATTTTATCACTACCTGAAGGAACAGAGGATTTCGTAGTATACTGCGATGCATCACATCAAGGCTTGGGTTGTGTGCTGATGCAGAAAGACAAAGTCATTGCATACGCATCCCGGCAGCTCAAGACACATGAGAAGAACTACACTACGCATGATTTGGAACTAGGAGCTGTAGTGTTCGCACTCAAAATCTGGAGACACTACCTTTATGGTACAAAGTGTACTATTTACACTGACCATAAAAGTCTCCAGCATATCTTCGATCAAAAAGACTTGAATATGAGACAACGTCGCTGGGTTGAATTACTAAATGATTATGATTGCAATATTCATTATCATCCTGGCAAGGCAAATGTTGTCGCAGATGCTTTGAGCAGGAAAGAGCGAACCAAGACATTACGAGTGCGAGCTTTGGGAATGACTATTCAGACAAACCTTACTGCCCAAATTCGAAATGCCCAAGTTGACGCTCTTAAGTAAGAAAACTTGCAGAATGAATCTTTGCAAGGCTTGGATAAGAAATTTGAGGTCAAGACTAACAGAACTCACTACTTTGCAAATAGAGTCTGGGTACCAAACTTTGGGAACCTAAGGAGCTTAGTAATGGATGAAGCTCATAAGTCTCGATACTCTGTACACCCTGGCTCTGATAAAATGTATCATGACCTCAAGGAGTTTTATTGGTGGCCTAACATGAAGGCTGACATCGCTCTTTATGTTAGCAAATGTCTAACCTGCTCTAAAGTTAAAGCCGAATATCAAAAACCATCAGGGTTGTTGCAGCAACCAGAGATTCCACAATGGAAGTGGGATCAGATTACAATGGACTTTGTCACGAAACTACCCAGAACTTCTAGTGGCTATGACACTATCTGGGTGATAGTCGATCGACTCACAAAGTCTGCACATTTCTTGCCTATGAAAGAAACTGATAAAATGGACAAACTCACGAGGCTTTACATCAAGGAAGTAGTTTCTCGACATGGAATTCCAACCTCCATCATCTCTGATCGAGACAGCAAATTCACCTCACGATTATGGCAGACCCTACATGAGGCATTGGGTACTCGTTTGGATATGGGTACAGCATATCATCCTCAAACGGATGGTCAGAGCGAAAGGACTATCCAAACTATGGAAGACATGCTTCGAGCATGTGTGATTGATTTTGGAAGCAGTTGGGATACACATCTGCCTTTGATCGAATTCTCATACAACAACAGTTATCACACGATCATCAAGGCAGCACCATTTAAAGCGTTGTACGGTCATAAATGCCGACCCCCTATATATTGGACTGAGGTTGGTGAAAGTCAACTCACAGGTCCAGAACTCATTCAGGAAACGACAGATAAAATCTTCAAAATTCGAGACAGACTGCGAGCCGCACAAGATCGCCAGAAAAGCTACGCTGACGTGAGACGCAAACCATTGTCTTTCCAAGTTGGAGACCAGGTCATGTTGAAGGTCTCACCTTGGAAAGGTGTTGTAAGATTCTGATTACGTGGCAAATTGAACCCTCGATACATAAGGCCGTTTGAAATTATTGCAAAGGTGGGACCCGTTGTATACAAACTCAAACTACCACCATAACTCAGTGGGGTGCATGACACATTTCATGTACCGAATCTCAAGAAATGTCTGTCAGACGAAACGCTTGTGATACCGTTGGAAGAAATCCAAATCGATGATCAATTACACTTCATAAAGGAACCGGTGGAAATCATGGATTGGGAAGTAAAACAGTTGAAACAAAGTCGTATCCCAATAGTAAAGGTCTGTTGGAACTCAAGGCGAGGACCGGAATTTACCTGGGAACGCGAAGATCAGATGAAACTCAAATACCCCCAACTATTTGATGATACATCAGTCTTGGGAAGCACAAACTGAATTTCGGGACGAAATTCCAATAACGGAGGGAGACTGTGACAATTCGCAATTCCAGGTTTGAATTTGGTGTCTTAGTCTTAATTAAGTCTTATTAAGATTAAAATAATCTAAACAAACCATTAGAATCAAATAAAAACTCATGAATCAAAGAAAGAACAATGGCACACAATTGAAACATAAATCGCGAAAATTTGCGAAAAGACAATTCGGCATGCGAAATTGTCAAATTCATGACCACCCGAACTTCCTAACCACATTATATTCCTAATGGGATTTAATTGGAAGTGTAACAATGGTGGTTGATCAAATGTAACAATTCCCAAAGATACGCGCGAAAAAGCCAAAAATAAATTGCAAAAATCATAAAACTCATGTGTTGATGATCCCTTTCACATTAAATCCTTCCAAACCAGTTTAGTAGATATTTTGGGCCAAAATATCTGGCCAATCTTGGAGAAGAAGGCATTCAAACATAAAAGCCAAATTTTTGACTTTCAAAGTCAACATTTTCACACTCTTCCCACCCCAAACTTGACCAGAGCATTCCACAAACTTTCTGAAGTTTCAAACAGCTTCCAACCATCATCTTTAAGCAATCCTTGCTCAGGATTAAGATCAAGAACAAGTAGATCACAAAATCAACCTTCAAAAGTTGATTTTTAGTGAGTTTTCAAGCCCATCTTCAACCAAGTAAGTTCTTGAGTCAATTTTTGATTTGAATAGATTAAGATAGCTTAAACAAGTGTTATGAAGCTTGTTTGAACATTGGTTAAGGGCTGGAAATCATCAGATCTTGAAAACCCATGAAAAAGGGCAAAATTGTCCAAAAACCCGATTTTTCAAAGTTGTCCAAAATCACGATTTTTCTTCACCAAACTCTAGATATATGTTAAATATTAGGATATGGAGATTTTGGCCCAGTAAAAATGTCAAAATATTGATTTTGGCACGCAAAAACCATGTTTGGCCTGTGTGTCTCGGCCAGCGGCCCCTACGCGGCCTGTGCCTCTCGGCCATGCGGCCTGTGCGTCCCGGCCAGCTGCCCCATGCGGCCCGTGACGCGGCCCCTATGCGGCCCCATGTGTCTCGGTCGTTACCTGGAACACCTGGCCAAACGACCAACCGGCTAGCCAAGGCCAAGGCCAAGGCCAGGTCGGTTCGAGCCATTGACCAGATCACGGCCCAGACCACCAAGCCACCACCCCAGACCACCGAGCCACCACCGGACCGCCACCGTTGACCACTGTTGACCGCCGGCGCTGGCGACTTTTCCGGGCAAAATTCCGGGCGAAAAGGAATATTCCGGCGGAATATTCCAATGACTTTTCCGGCAAAACCCTAATTTCGTCCGTTTTGCGTTCTGAACTCCGTTTCGCGATCCGATTCGCAATCCGGTGATCCGATTTTGACAATAAGGACATATTTTTAATCGATTTCGCGTTCCGGAATCATTTTTGCGATCTGTTTTGCAATCCGGCGACTCGATAATCGATTTTGAAACTCATGAAATTCTGATTGTAACCTGAATTCAGTTTTATCATCGGTTTTCAATATAAAAACCTATTCTGGGTCGATTTCGCATTCCGGATTCAGTTTTATGATCTGTTTTGTGATCTAACAATCAGATTTCAACCCAGAAGTCGATTGAGAATCCGGATTTGATACAAAAGTTAATTTCTCATTAAATTAGGTATAAATAACTCACAGAACTTTAATCGATTACAGATTTGGAGTCCAAGAACTAATAATACGAACGTTGTGCTTTGTTTATCGATTAATATCAACTCAGGTGAGTTTACGAACCCCTTTTCTGTATTTTGGCTTTTGAACTCGGGGAATGAGAAAACTTAAAAAAAAACTCATTTGAAACATATTGATTATTGCGAAGCTTTGAAATGCTTTCGATGCATTTTGTGAAACATGAGACCTGATTAGATCAGCTGGAACTCTGAAACGCTTTTGATACATTTTGTGAAACATGATACCTGATTGGATCAGATGGAACTCTGAAACGCTTTCGATACATTTTGTGAAACATGAAAACTTATTTGCATTATGTGAAACGCTGAAACACTTTTGAAACACTTTGTGAAACACGAAAACGAAAGTGTTGTAAAACATTTGGTTGAAACACGTGACAGTGGGGCGAAACATATGACCAAACTTGTCATTATTTCACGGGTTACACATTTGTCGCTAAGTCCCCTATTCTGTAACCGTTAACTATGGGGGGGCGTGATTATTGAGCATAAATTCTATTTGTGATTGACAATCCTCGCCCGTGGTTCGTAGCTAAACCACGACTGGATGTCGAGCGGGCGCTCAATAAGGCTAAAACACACAATGTCTTGCGACAAGGACATTGGGAAGGGGCAAACACTGAACTCGTCAGCTCGATTACGGGAGCCCAGGAGTTATAATTGGACAGTTGGTCAGGAACTAAACACGACATTGTTGGAAGAAACAATGTGCGCACCGGATACCAGTGTTTTACACCTAGTTTGGGACATAAATATTATTTAACTCTTTTGATGCAAACATTTGATTTGTTTGGGATATATTACATACATTTTTGACAAATAAACTTGTGAAATCACCAGCAATATGCTGATTGTTTAAAATCATGTTTTCTCATATGCATAATGATACAGGGGGTGGAGCTGGGAGCTCAATCTTTGGAGACCTATAGTAGAGTCTATGAGAGATAGACTCAACAGTGTGATATATAGCATAATATATATGTGTAATAGCATTATATATATGTGTGAGACTCAGTTAAAACTGTTATTACATTAGGCTTGTGGCTAATGTAGTTGTAACATGGGTTTGTAATATAGAAACAAATGTGTCTTTAGTTGTAAATCATGACTGTGAAACCTTGAAAGTCACACCATACGCTTCCGCAACGACAAGGGTGTGATACTGCGTGTCACGGTGGATCGGTTATTTTTTCCTTGGCAGTACGCCAGGACCTCCGGGGGCATGCTTGGAGATACGCGAAGCCTCCCAGAATCCAAAAACATTATAAAAGCCAACCCACTTGTTCCATTCACAACCTTTATCTCAAACCCCGACTCCAGAAGCTCTTTCTCGACGAAAACTCTCTGTTGGCATGACTCTCAATCTCCAGAAGCTATCTCAAGGTCATCTTGGAGCTCTACTGAAGGTTGAAGCTTTGGAGAAGCATCAAGATCACCATTTCCCCTTTCACCAACTATTGAGCCTTCATCAGCCACCCTTGGAGTGATCTAAGCTCTGTACAAGATCAATCTCAGTCTCCTTGAGTCGTTTGAGGTAGTTTTTATAGCACAACAACAAGCATACCCAGTAAAAATCCCACTTAGAGTAGGGTATGGGGATAGTTTTTATAGCACATTTGCACTAAAAGCTTATATAAACACACATGCAAGAACTAAGACTCACATGCAACAACAATGCTACCACATGCACGAGATTCTACACATGTAAACTTGTATTTGAAGGTCTCTATGACTGATTCGTGTTAATGGATTGAGCAAAGTTGAAGATTATTGACATTCGATGATATTATGTGTATTTGGGTGCATACTTCCATAAATAGTAACTTTTGTATTATGAGATGATGTTGGATGATGATTTGGATATAATAGATTTGTTTAAATGTTCATCCATGACTAATGTGGTGATTATTGATGTATGAATTGGTTAGATTGGTAAAAATAGATGATTTGGTTCATAAGTTTCTATAAAAGAAAACTTTTGTTATAAAAACTTGACACGCATTTAAGTTTTGGCTATGTTTAACTAATTTGATTATGATAATGGTTACATGAACATATTTGTATAGTTTGATTTTGATTAGATTGAGTATTATGACCAACTGTGACTTCCGGCCCCTTACACCCCGATATTGTCCGCTTTGCCAAAGCTCACGGTTTTGTCTGGACCAACGATCCAAAAGGCCTCGATAGGTGTAAGGCGATTATCACTTATGAACCAAGATCTCCCCAGTCCACTGACCGATGTGGGATTAGCCAGTCACACTAGAGTGGAATTCCACCCCCCTTAGGGCCTCAGCGTCCCCGTTGAGCACACTCGGATCGAGTGTGACCAGGGTGGCTCTGATACCATCTGTGACTTCCGGCCCCTTACACCCCGATATTGTCCGCTTTGCCAAAGCTCACGGTTTTGTCTAGACCAACAGTCCAAAAGGCCTCGATAGGTGTAAGGCGATTATCACTTATGAACCAAGATCTCCCTAGTCCACTGACCGATGTGGGATTAGCCAGTCACACTGGAGTGGAATTCCACCCCCTTGGAGCACGATTAGAGGTTAATCATTAGTAGACACAGAGTCTACTAATATTATCATAATCATCCTAGCCACCATTACAAAACATGGATGGACAATGAAGAACACTGAATGACTAGTAGGGGTTGACTCCACAGGTCAACACGCGATGGCCAATCAGTCTGTCTTACAAGGTTCTGACAACGAAGAACACTGAATGACTAGGAGGAGTTGACACCATAGGTCAACATGCGATGGCCAATCAGTCTGTCTTACGAAGTCCTTGCTGATTGTTCAATGTTTCACCTTTCCGATACCATGTGCACATGTACATGTTTACCCACTTGAATCCCTTTGTTAAAGTGTTTGAGTTATTGAACATGGAGTATTGAGTACTAAGTATTGAGTATTTGAACAGTGATCACAAGCATTGACACTAAATAAGAGTATTGAGTATTTGAACAAAAGAATTTAACTTAAAGTACTAACATCCAAATTATTTGAGTTTAAAGTATTTGAACATAAAGTATCTGAGTGTAAAATGACTGAGCATTAAGTAAGTAAGTATTAGATATTGATTTTAAAGCATCAAGCATAAATCTTGAGTAATAGTCTTAAGCATAACAAAGTATATGTTTAAGGAATATGCATTTGAGAAAATGTATGAGTAATGATTTGAACAAGTATATGTTTGAGTAAAGATACAATCATGACTTATAATCATGATAGTTTATAATTGAATACATAAAGATTTAGCATAACAAAATGAATGAACAACTCAACAATTAACAGTTTATAAATAATCTTATAAACAGAAGTTAATAGGCATTTCATAAAACATGGAAATAATTATATAATTCATTTATACAAAACATTTGACATGTTTCTCAGTCCCGGAGTAAAATCAAAATAGTTTGAAAAGGGACAAATGAACTCACTTGTATTGGTAGTGGTTGACTTAGCTTAAAATACTGTGCGCGCTCGTTGTTGTGTTTGTGGTAGTATTCACATTCCTGTATTGATTTCATGTTGTTTGTAGTTTATAAGTATAGATTCTAGATAAATCGTGTGCGTGTAGGTGTTAGCCCTAAGTTGGCTAACACTTGTGGGTCTCGGTCATTATTCGGCCCTGTTAACTTGTTAGTGACTTTAGAACACTTAACCCAATTGGGATTTAACACTTCGTTATTGATCTAACATTCAATTTGATTTAGTTTCATCACAAAGAGATTCTAAGTACAAAGACTTAGGTTTCTTTTGTTTAAATGTTATAAATCCTTATCATCTTGTAAGAACTTATTGGTAAGTAACAATAAAGTTATCTCCGAGAGGTGTAACATCTTAGATGCCATGATTTGCATTAAGTCTAAGAATTAATCAAATACTTTTGTTCCAACACTAATTAAATAAATCTTCTACATTATAGATCGAATCATCAAATGAAATTGGGCCGAATGATTTGGGTTTGGGCCCAACTAAGGCCTTGAGCCAAGGGTTAGGTGCGTGGGCCTAATGGGTCCTGTTTGGGCCGAATGGCTCTAGTGGGCCAAGGAATTCACTTGAGCCTTTATAAAGACTATGTGTGGGCTGAATAAATGTGTCGGGCCAATTCAACCAATATGGGCCGAATCCAACATCAATCGGGCCTAATGAAGTATTTGGGCCTTGCTTGTAGGGGAACCAAACTATTGGGCCCAAAAGAGTTTCGTGGATTAAAGTTGTGGGGTTGGGCCGAATATAATCATTTTGGACTGATGGAATGGGCCAAGTTCTAGCTAGTGGGCCGAATGAGTGTGTTGATCTCCAAGCCAGTGAACCTTTTGGGTTGTTTGGGACAAGGTTCGGCCATGAAAACCCAACACAGGTTCGTCCCCATGTAATGAAGGGTTCGGCAATTGGCTGTCACACATAGGTTCGGTACTTCCAAAAGGTTCAGCTCTAAGAGGCTCGGTAAGGGAGGTTCGGTGTAGTCCCAAGGGTTCGGTGGGGGCTAGTAAGATTCGTTGCATGAGAGGGTTCGACCGAGGTTCGCCCATGCAACTCGTGCATGGGTTCGGCGGTGTGTAGGTTCGTCTATGGACCAAAGGTTCGGGCAGCATGGTTAAGGTTCGCCTGAAATGAAAGCAACGAGGTTCGGCTATGGTACGAGTATAAGGGTTCGGCTGGCTTAGTTGGGCATGGAAGGTTCGCCATCCAGGTGAGGTTCGGCTAAGTATGAGGACAGCAGGGTTCGGTCAACAACTGGAAATAGGTTCGGCTAGCCTCAAAGGGGTTCGACCAGCATGCATCCCACGAACCTGTTTCAGCACCTTCTTTCTCATCGATCTCAGGGTGATTGTGGGGCTGCTCCCATGGTGATGGTGTACTAGGACAGATCCTCGAGAGTGTGTAGGGCGTGGGTCTTAAAGTTTTTGAGCCGTTTTAAGGGTGGTGTTCGAACAAACAAAGTAAAATAATGAAAACCCTAAAGTTCGTGATGTTCAAGCTTCCATACCTCGTTTTTCAACGGTGGAACCTTCAGATCAGTCATACTTCCGTGTAGAGGGAGTCAAGAGCTTCGCGTGGACACCAAGAACATGTGATTTCACAACAATGGAGCAAGATCTTGATGCTTGAAGTTGGAAACTTTAGATAGAGAGAAAGGAACGGTTTTGATATTGTAGAGAGAGAGAGATGTGTAAAAATGAAAGAATGGGTTCTTTCGAAGTTTATATACCCGAGG